>OZ024826.1:77735681-77980461 GCA_964016985.1 Anodontia alba
TTATACAGACTTTGTTATGTTATCACGTAAGTGTGTCGCCTTTGCACATGTACATAGCCCTAGTTATTGGATAGTGGCATACAAATTTCGATAGTAATAGAAAGTGTTTGTGGTTTGGAAGTTCCAGGAAAATTCCCAAAATATGATTTTATATACATTTTGTATGATTATATTCATGAAATTTTATCCTATGCATTGGTAGACAAAGATATTCGTAAATTTCTTCAAATAGATAGATTTTAATGTAGTTTGATGAAAATGCCGTTCCGGCGATTAAATGTATACCTAGCAGAAAGGGATTTCAAAAGATTAAAATTCAAAGTAGGAACCTCACTTCTCATTTGAACTTACTTGGTAAGCCCTAGACTCCAATGGTTTATACTAACACGTATTTCAAAGCTGAAACTTTGCAGGCTTCATTTTGTTCTATGTCTTTCTTTTTTTTTTTTTTTTTACCTTAGACTAATCAGAGAAAGTATTTGTTTTGTACTCAAAGCTTATAAGATAACCAACTCCTTATCTAGTTCAGTTTCATGTTTTCTTTAAAATGACTTGTGTATTTTCATGATTTCCTGTGTGGAATTTCGTCTAATTTTCAATAATATTAATTCTTGAATAGCACTTTTTTCAATTTGGGTCTTTGATTGAATTGAGGTTTTATGGCCCAGTCAACCCATAAGGGTCATGTCGAGCAGGTCAGTTTAATTAACCGAAAAATGGTAAGAGAAAAGTCCTCGACATGCTTAGTTCTCTAAACGTTTACCAGTACATGTGCACAGTTTTCATTGCTCTACTTGAATCAGCGAAATGGGAGATAATGAGTGTTATAATCGTTCGTTAGTGATAAAATAGATTTTTGTTCGCAGTTGGTAAGATTACTTTTTGGTATTAGATTTTTCATTGGGTTCAAGGGGAATGTTAACGTTACAATTAATAATATAACCTAGCGTTTCTTCTCTGTCTTGAGGCGGTACAAATTTCGATTTATTACTAATAAGAGACGCATCATCATTTTCATCGCCATCAAAATATTCAAGTAAGCGAACTTTTGTTTACTCTGCTATGTTCTTAAATAATTCTTCTGTATTAAACTTTTGTGGTATTGGTATAAACCTTTTCTTTTATATATATATATATATATATATATATATATATATATGTGTGTGTGTGTGTGTGTGTGTGTGTGTAAACTATCTTGGTTAATGTGCTTCAGTCATAAGAATACATTTTATTGCCCACAATAAAGATTCCACATTAAACTTGATTCCAACTAGTTTTGCAGCTTCAGAGGATATGTTATTGAAAAGGGAATAAATAGACAAATCGACAAAACACAATACGCCTATAACTCATCCTGTACCATTAGCTCAATATGCGCTGTCCAAAGTATGAGCGCACACTTTTGTCCATATATTAACGGCTATATGCTCTGATCTTGTATGACAATGGCATTCTCGTCAAGTGAAAAGGCTTGGATTTGAAAGAGTTCTTCACGGCATCATCTTCTCGCTCAAATCTAAAACGCTGCAGAAGATTTGAAAATACAAGAAACAACTGCATTCTGGCCAGTGGTTCTCCAAGACATGTCCTCGGCCCTGCAAATATAAAAGTAACAATTAGTTTGAACACGTGAAGTTTTCAAATTAAAAATGATTTAAAAAGACAGAATATATGCGGGGTTTTTTTTCCAGTCATTTTACATCAGTTACTGTGACTTCCTGTTTGTTTGTTGTTTTTTTTCTGCATAACTGGACCCTTCTGAGAAGGGGATTTGACTAGGAGGAAAGAAGTTGTTTCCAAGGGCTTTTCTCTAAAAGGAAGTAGTTAAATAATTGCACTCAACAAGTGCAAATTCTTTACTTTTAGAGTACCCCCTTTTCAGAAGGGAGCTGGACATTGCTGACACAGTTACCGCCCATGAAAGTATATCATTTTCCCTGTATATCATATGCGACCTAAGTATATTAAGACTAATCTGTTCATGCGCACAGACATATAAGGGTCAGTCTCTTTACCCATAGAGCCCCTTAAGGTATCTGGACCTTGCTTTTTTTTTTTTTTTTTTTTTTTGTACGCCAATTATTGTGTTCTGTTAAGACCTGTGTGCTGACAGTATGATGTCTCTCCGTACTTTATTACTGTGATGTCTCCCCGTACTTAATTACAGTTTGTTTTATTTTAGGGTAGCATTGAGCCCATAATGGTATCTTTGAAAATAGAGTTCTACTCATGTACAATATGCTAGAGGTCATTAGCAATGTTACAAACGTCATTACTGCTTACGAAGGGTTTCTATAAAACCGAGACTCTGCTTTTATGTCATCCCCAACGTAAGGGGAGGAGGACATTATTTTGATGCGTCGATGTTGGCGTTGACGTTGACGTTACGCTTTGTTGTTCGTACCACATCTTGTGAACCAGTTGTTGGAGACATTTGTTTTCTCTAAAAAGAACTGTTCTTGTGTATTCTTTGTTTTCTAAGATAACCTTTTTATAGTTTTGTTGCTGTTTTTTCCCGCACTACAAGACCATTCTAAATTCTCTCCTTTAAGAGTTAATCACTTTTCAGAAGGGAGCCAAAACTCATTATTCATTATCAGTCATCATAAATACAAAAGTTCTGACAATCAATAAAATAATAATTTATATAAAGAAAGATATACTCAGCACTGCATGGTAATTAGGTTGATTACATGATTACAATCCCCTTGAGATTGTTTTGATTTGGATTGGTGTACAGATATTACATAGTTATTTGTCGAGTACCCAGGCTGTTATAACTGTTTTTGTTTAATGTATACCTTTAGAGAAAGGAGCCCAAGCATCGTTCTTGCTAATTTTGTTGTCTATTGTGATAAATCGATCTGGATTAAACTTCTCGGGGTCTTTCCAGTATTTTGTATCCAAACTGGCAGAATAGAGGAGTGGAATGACCATCGATCCCTTAGGAATATTATAGCCCAGCAGCCGAGCGTCCTTAGTTGTACTATGGATTGCACCGAGGGCCGCTGAAATATAAACGAATTAACTAAAAATAAAAATGAATCGTTTAGGACAAGGTCTGTTATAATTCTGACTATATAGATATTGTACTTTTTTCACTTTTATATGTTTAAGCTACTAAATTATTCGTATAAAAAGCTATCTTGAGTGACTGGATACACACAGCTTATATAACACTAGTTTTACCAGTTGTAAGGAAGAGAACATTGGTAACTTCCTTTTTGCACACCAAGTTCCATCAGAAAACGGATCAGTTCTAAAAGTGAGCAAATGCTTTCCTGTTATAGCAGGTCACTTTTCAGACAGAGAGAAACGAAGTTTGACTGAGTCACCTCCTCTGGGACTTTATCAATACCAATTAATTGATGCTTTTGAAAAAAAAAAAAACAACAAAAAAAAAATAATAATAATAATAACAAAAATAAAAAAATAAAATAAAAAAATAAAAAAAATAAAAATAAATTCACTCCTTCTTTCCTGATACTTACAGTCAAGATAAGCATATTCAACGCTACATGCAAAGCTTTGTTTAGTATATTTTTGGATTCCGTCTTTCTCTATCGTTTTCAAGTTTAATAATAATAATAATAATAATTCAATACAGATAGCTATCTGTGTTTATGTAGCTCAATGGTGCATCGATTCCTATTATATATTTAAAAATACGTAACACAATTTTACATATTTGGATCGTGTGAGTCATGGGATGAAGAGTCAGCATAGTTTGATGCATTTATCAGTGTGTATAAATGTTTCAATAAACTTCATCAGAAACACTTTTAAGAGCTTTAAGAGCTTTAAGAGTGGTCTTGCTTCTAGGAGAATGTCTGTAATTGTTGTAAACAACTTGATAAATTGCAAACTAGCAGAGAGTATTCTGCTAGTTCAACAACAACATTGATTTGTATAGAAACAGTAAATAGCGGAATATTGGTTCACATATTATCATTTGTGCCCATTTATGTATCACCTTAAAGTTCTCCTATTTATTGCGACGAATATGGATTTAATGGTATAGAAATATTTGAAAAATTATTGTTTAACATTACTCAGAAATACATATATGCTAGCTTAATGATTGCAAGTGATTTAAACTCAAGACGTGGTGATAACCAAAATTCTGTAGTAAATGACGATATTGATTTTTTTTTATTGATGACATCGGTGTTATGAGCTTGGTGCGTTTGACACAGAAAGAAAATCTAAGGCTCCACACACTAATCATTTTGTTATTTCACTGACTGAGCTTTGTAGCTAGGTTTAACAATATTCATATACAAAACGCTGTCTTCCCTAGTGACAGAGAAGGAGAGATTACGTGTTGTAAATGAAGGATTCAGCATTGTTCATTATGCCCTTGTTTCTCGTAATCTGTTTCAGTTTATATGTTACTTTGAGATATGCAATTGTAGCGAATCAGCTCACTTTCCGTTCAGATGACCTTCTAAATTTAATGATAAGAAGCAAGAAAGAGAAATTTTAAATGAAGAAAATGAATTTGTTAATAAGTTTTAAAAGTTTAAGTGGAAAGAAATTTTGAAAGGCAGATTTCTGTATTTCTATGCTTTATTCCAAGCAATGAAAGAGAATATTATTGATACGATTGCCACTGTTATAGATGTTGGTGTTAAGACAATTATAAGGCGCTACTAATGAGCACCCATGTTTTGTGGTGAAAAAAAGAAAATTATTAACAATTTTATCAAATGTAGCTGACTGTATCTAAATTAAGAGCAGTGGAAACATGTAAGCAAAAACCATGGTGGGATGCTCAATGTAAGGATGTTAATGAAGGAAAGATACGGAGCGTTTAGATTTTTAGACAGAATAATACTTTGCAGGATTTAAATAAATACAAAGAAATGAAAAAATAGGATTAAAAATACATGTAGACAGAAAACCTTTGCTTATCAAAATTTCAACAGGGAAGATCTAATTGAATCACATACAAAAAGTAGTCTGTTTTAGATATTTGTTAAACGTTCTACATACATTCTTTAAGACCGTGTCAGTGGGAGAGAATTTTAAAAGAAAATGTTACATGTAGAAAACGTGCGTGAGCTTAGAGTGGGATGAGCTAATGGAATGCACACATGATTATAATCGGGAAGCGAATTTAAACGAGGATTTGAATTCTCTATTCACTGTCTTTGCGGTAAGAAATAAACATACGAAATTTGGGCACTTCAAGGGCAAACAAATTAAAACCGCATTTTCTTATAAATATGTATGTGTCTGCACGTTACTCCAAAAGTGATCAGGGCCCAGTTGTTCAAAACTAACGATGTCGTTAGTTAACGACTCGTTAAAATTTACATCGAGTGATACGCAAATATGCTGAAATTTTTTGCTGAAAAAATGTGAGTAGCTTCTGCAGTGCAAAAGCTACTCAATTTTTTTCAGCAAAAAATATCAAAATATTGTGTATTGAATCCGCTAAAACAGTTAACGAAATAACCCTTAACGAGCACGTTAAGCTAACGACGCTTTGAACAACTGGGCCCTGGACTTATGTTTGTCTACTCAAACCAAGACGTTCATAGTGTCATTCATTAAAATACAAAGTACAACTGGATATTTTGATCATATAATAGTTATTTGATGCGATGATAAAACCAATTCATAGTACGTAGCAAATATAAGGAGGGGCTTTGGCGTTAAAGAAAACATCGAAAATGTTCATGATATTGTTTTGCAAAAAGTTCCTTTAACTTGCACCATGAACAGTTATATGGTTTTAATAAGGTTTTATGGTAAATGCCCAATTTAAATATACTAGTTTTGCATATAAAATGCTGGATAAATTTTACGAGAAGAAACAGATTCCCTCTTTAATAGTATAAACTGCTTAGAAACTTAGACGAAACAGGGTCGTATAACGTGGGCATCGAAAGTAAAAGAACTTCTTTTCAGATACGGGTTTGGGTATGTCTGGCGGACAATAATGTAGGCGATGCTAACCTATTTATGAACATATTTAAGCGGATTGAGTGCAGTAAGCAAGACTTCAGTTCAACAATTGCAGTGTCTGATAAAGCAAGACATTACAAGCTTATATCCCACTCACTGCAAACTGCCAAGTGTTTAAATTCTAATATACCAGTAAAGTTTAGAACATCACTGTATAAACAAAAATGTTTTGTTCACAGCTTGTATGTTGAACCTGGATCGACATAATAAAATTGTGCATATTTAGTGGTTTCGTGTACTGTGTGATAAACAATTAGTAGCAGACGAGTTTCATTTTGAAATGTATACTTACCTAATATTTATATTGATCATGATACAGTTGAAACCTTTTACCTACTGTTCAATGACAGGAGGTCTGAAATATTGAATCTGGCTAAATATATTTATTATGAAATTCGAGGGAGAGAAAAACAAGTTAAGGCTCTACAAAACTAGACAGAGTTGAGTTTTATGTCAAATGTACATATAATTTACAAGAACCGTATATAACATCAGTATTACTATTGTTATAATTAGATTTATTGTTTAAATGTGAAGACGTGCATGTTGTGCGTTTGCACCACTACAAGTACGTATTGTTTCAGGGTTTGTCATTGCATGCGTTTTGTATATGAATAATTCTGAGTCACATAAATTATAGGGTTAACACACATATTCCACTTTTAATGACTTTTCACATGTGATATACATGAACTCGATGCCATTTCTTAACCATTTCTCTGTAATTTGTAATATGGACCGGAGGCCACATGTACTTAATAAACTTTGTCATTGTCATTGTTTGCTGGTAGTCTTTGTTAGATTGATATTCAACTTCGTAAACGTAGACAGATACATTTACAAAAAATAGTTTGGGAACTGCCACAGTCAAGGATACCTCCGAAACCGAAAGGAAAAACTATGTGGTCAGAATATATAATAATTAATAAGCCAAGCGACCGGCTAACTCTTCCCCAAGTTGAACGGGCTCGGGTAAATCAAAAGTAGACAAGGGCTCAATAGCGCGCAGTCCTCTTCACTGACGAGTCGATTCAGTCTTGATTTCACATACAGGCGTCAACCTGTATGAGGTAACAAACGTTACGCTAGATGCTTATCGCGGAACATGATCGGTATGGTGGGGGTAGTGTTTTGGTTTTCGGTAGGCGGTGGGGGTCGAGCCGTTAGGTGGACTTACAAGTTAGACTTGCTAATTGTTGACGGAAACTTGAATGACCAAACGATATGTTGATGAAATGTTACGGCCTCATGTGGAATCTCTTGTTAGGAGGTACAATCTGAGATTTTATCATGATATGTATATTGTGTGTACTCTTTAGAATCGCTTCGATGAGGCGATTCTCACGGGTACAAACAACATACACCGAAGTCGAAAAGGCATCCCTAATTAATATCGATTTTCCTTCTGACTTAGTGTGATGATTACCTCTCAGTGGCTGGAACTACTCATGTCTAGAACAAATTTACAGGGTCCAAAAGATGTTCGAGTTATTGAAGTTCGACTTTATATCACAACTAAAAGAGCTGTGTCGTGAGAAAATGTAACTGTTTAAATGTATGCCTTATGGAGACTCAAATATGAGTATCAACGCAGTCTGATCAGAGTGCATTGTCCGCATGAAGAAACGCTCATTACGAAAACACGCCTATTCAAATATATAGAATTTTTTATCTCCAAACACTGAAAATATTCAGATAAAAGCTCAGTTATTTTTCACATTTCGGCACAAAACATAGATTGTGGGTACTCGTTAGAACCGCCTCGCCGAGGCGGTTCTAACGAGTACCCACAATCTATGTTTTGAGCAGAAATTAGAAAAATAATGTATACCCATGTAAACCTCAGTTTTACTATATAAAAGTGGGGTTTAAGGGGGTCAAAATTACATAGGTATGTTTTCGTGATGTGCACCCTTGACTTTGACCGTACTTGGCTATTTAGCTATCCGAAAAGCGAATAGTTATATTCTAATCGGACTACGCGAACGCACTGCCCGTTTTGAGTCTTCGCTCGTCTCAAATGCCTTAGTACGTTTCCTGTCGTTGCGGCTCTAAAATCATTATGAAAACACGCCTATTCAAATATATTGAAAATTTGACCACAAAAACTGAAATTTAACAGAAAAAAAAATTCTGACATTTTTCATATTTCTGCTAAAAACATAGATTGTGGGTACTCGTTAGAACCGCCTCGGCGAGGCGGTTCTAACGAGTACCCACAATCTATGTTTTTAGCAGAGATTAACAAAAATAAATATATACCCCTGTAAACCCCAGTTCTACCATATAAAAGTGGGGTTTAAAGAGGTCAAAATTATATAGGCAAGTTTTCGTGATGGCCTTGGTACGTTTTCTGTCGCTGCGGTTCATAATGATAGTATGGAAACCTACCAATGCTTGAGAGTCTCTGTATCTCCATGATGGTAGCTTCAACATAGGGAAGCTTTCCTCTTTCAGCATACAGTATTGCCTTGTCTCCAACCACCTGAAATAAATAGAGCAGCAACGAAAACCTGCTTTCCGAAATGAACCCAAGTAAAGATTTAGATTAGCCTGCGCAGTCAAGCAGTACAATCAAACGCGGATGTGCGTAAATATTTGAGTCACCATTAGGCGCATATGTCAGAAAGTACATTTCTCTAGCTGTGGCTCAAATGATACGCAAGCTGCGAAAAAGGCGTGAATGCCACATACGAATATAAATTTTTCTACCATAAAAATTTAAACACTGACGAGACAGCGTAAATAGGGAGGATAATAAAGGCGTCAGTATATGTGAAGGGTCCTCTCTTCATGTCTCCTCATATAACTGTAAAATATATACGAGTAAACAACGTATTACCACAGTAACTTTATATGAGCCCCAACGTGAGAAAACGTACCTTCGGAGATATGCGCCTAGCCAAGCTACAAACCAGCCTCCGCTTTCGCGCAGTCTGATCAGATATTTCACTGGGAGCATTTTTTGAGAGCCAATTATACAAAGTGTATTCATGCGGACAATGAAGATTCTGATTAGATTGCACACAGCACTGGAAGTAGAATATAACTGAACAGCTCTTAGTAGGAGGCATCCGACTCGACGTACTACGTCCATATAACTTTTCGCGGGCATTCATTGTCATCGCCTTCAAGCATCATAACTGTTATCATAGTGATTTTCAAGAAAAACAGGCTCACTATCTTCAAGATTAAAAAGACATCGCGAAAAAAGGCATTAAAAAAATATAGAAACAAAATCTATGTTTAAAGTCGCGAGTATGCTCGCAATTAATATATAATTAGAGACTGTTATAAAATACATAAAAAAAAAAAGATCTGATAAAATAAGATTCTAAATGGATGCCTTTGGAAACAAAGACAACACAAAAGAACTAAAATCGTAGACTTGGTTTGCTTAAGTCTTTTCATATGCAGCAATGTTGTTTGCAATGCGACATACGCACTTTACATCGGTTTCAGTGGTACGCTATTCTCAAAGTAATCAGAATGGTCTGAATGTGTTAAAAAGAAATTAAAATATAATCTGCGCTATGGTAAACACGTTGAGCCGTTTTGCTGCCACCAGACGGCACTTCGCTGCAGTGAAGTATAATAAAACTCTAAAATTTGCCTTTGGAAACAAAGAACAAACAAAAGTACGAAATTTGGAGATTTTGTTTTATTAAGTCTGTTTATATGCAGCAAGGTAGTGTGCTAGGCTGCATACGCCCACCCCTAGCACCGGCTTAAATGGTATTCGGTTTTCAATGTAACCAGGATATTCCCAATGATCCCAAAGAAAATAAATATGTAAAAACCTATTTTGTTTCATTAATATTTCTGGTGTAGTTTGAAAACAAACCCAAATCTAGTAACTTCCGCACGTCTTCTTTATCTGCATATGATTTTCAACCTTTATATAATATTGCCACGTCAACATCACGAAAACATGCCTATATAATTTTGACCCCCTTAAACCCCACTTTTATATAGTAAAACTAGGGTTTACAGGGGTATACATTATTTTTCTTATTTCTGCTCAAAACATAGATTGTGGGTACTCGTTAGAACCGCCTCGCCGAGGCAGTTCTAACGAGTACCCACAATCTATGTTTTGAGCAGAAATATGAAAAATATCAGAGTTTTTATCTGAAAATTTTCAGTTATAGGAGGTGAAATTTTCTATATATTTGAATAGGCGTGTTTTCGTAATGAATTGCAAAAAATATCCGTCTAGATTTAACTGAAAGAAGGTTCACAAGTGAACATTCTATTTACCTTGCTCATTGCTTGTAATGTGAGGGTTTTTTATTTTCATTTTTAAGGACCATAGCCATGACACCTTATGGTCTTGTCAGAGCTTTCTGATGCTTTGTCTTTTCTTTTTGATAATATATCATTTAAACAGCTAAATTATTAAAGCAAATAGTGGCTATACGATATGTACTAAATGTGTCATTTTTTGTTGCAGATTTGTTTCTGTTGGGTTATAAAAGAGACTTTGGTCACCATAGTTCAGATTATATATTCGTACGCTAGAGGGCGGAAGCAGTGTAATAAACTTCATTACTGCTTATGAATAGTCTCAGTAAAACTGAGACTCCCAATTTTCCATCTGTCATGTGTAGGCTTTGTTTCCAAAGGCAATCTTTTAAACTTTTATTTATATTATCCCTTTCTCATGGAAATAAAAAATGCGCCCGTTAAGATTCTGATCAAACTGCGCCAATGCGTAGGCTGATCTGAATCATAGGTGGGCGCATAGGTCCAAGTGCATGTGTCTGACATCACGACTCATTGAAATATTTCCATGAAATGTTAAGTATCAGTTCAACACATTATTTGTCCTATGTTGATTTCATAATAAGTGCACCAAGGATCAATGGCCTTACCGCTTCTATTTCCTCTTGGCATTTCTTTTGTATCTCTGGATATTCGATCATATACAAAATAGTCCAATCTAGAGAAGTGGATGTCGACTCCGAACCAGCGATAAACAAATCTTCTATCACGCGCAGTATGTTGCCTTCTGAAATAATCAGAACTCATGGTAATTTATTTTCCTTATCCGCTGAGTGATCTGGAGTGTTTCACATATGTGTCTAAAGTCCTCCGATGTAAATTCTTTACTGCAGAATTTCATATGCATAAAATCATTCCGGTCAGAAGGTCAGAAAACGTACCTTCAGATATGTTAGCTCATCGAAGACTAACAATAGACCGCACAGTCTGATCAGGGTCTTCGTTGTCCGCATGAAGATAATTTGCCATCACGAAAACACGCCTATATAGTTTTGCCCTCCTTAAACCCCACTTTTATAAAGTACAACTGATGTTTACAGGGTATACATTAATAATCCTATCTCTACTAAAAACAGATTGTGGGTACGCGTTAGCCGCCTAGCCGAGGCGGTTCTAACATGTACCCAAAGTCTATGAGCAGAAATATGAAAACTATCAGAATTTTTGATCTGAAACTTTTCTTTTTTCTTTTTGGTGGTAAAATTCTAAATATATTTGAATAGGCGTGTTTTTTGTATCCTTGGCTATTTACAATGGACAGACAGCGCGAATGCACAGCTTATCTGACTCCTCGCTGGGTGCACATGTACGAAGGCATGTTTTCTGATGTTGTAGTTTCTCTATTACTCGTACTTTACATAGGTTTCTAACCATTGAACTTTAACATTCTACGTGACGTTTTGACGTTGTTGAGGCAAATCGCCCCCCCCCTGCCAATGCCGGATATCAGCCAATGTCAAGCACCACACAAGATCCCGGTCGGCCGCAATCACAGAGCACAACTTTCCCTAGGCATCAAACATGAGAAACAAATAATGACAAAACAAACGCCTCATACGAAACACACAAAGGACTGCAACAGAGGAACTACCGTGAATGGTCCGTAGGAAAATTACTGGGAGACTTAAACTACAGTTGAACCTCGTTATATCGTACTCGCTTATTTCAAATTACCGCTTATCTCGAAGTGAAAATCTGGTCCCTGTTTTAACATACAACAATGACAACAGGTAACAAAATAATGTGGAAAAGAGGAGAAATTGCTCCTAAGGAGCAATTTCTCCTCTTTTCCACATTATTTTATATATATATTTCTAACTTCAGGAGTCAAATTACATATTCATTTGTTAAATGTGGTTGTTCAATTTATTGTTTTCCTCACTCTCAACTCTGATATGTCGAGGGACGGATATCTCGAAGTGTTTCAGTGAGTCCCTTGGAATTCGAGATAACGAGAGTCGACTGTAGTTTTACTCACGCAATACATCTATTATGTTGCTAATTTTAACATATTTTCATTACGTAACTTTGGGGTTTACGAATTAATAATTTAGTAAATAAATAAGCAAATAAGTAAAATGTCACTCAGTTATTAGACGAAGTCTTATAAGATAATATGTGACCTGAGCCAGTCAGCCTCTGTATGGAAAAAAATGTATGTGCCCTGAAGCGATGAAGGTAAATCTCATGAAAAGATTATTTTTGTCAAATACTTTGATTCAGCTTTCATTGTGTGCATTTTAAACCATCTTTAGAATATGATTTTCAAGTTGACGCCAAAGTCAAGTTTTGAAAGTCCAAGAAAACCTCCTCTGTGTAGAATAACAATTTTATAGAATTAGCGATGTACATGGCGCGAACCTAACCACCGCAAACAACCCCAAAATACCCCAATCCACTTTATCTATTTACCTTTTCACAACAAACCATTTACTTTATCTACTTTGCACGCTAAATTTCTTTATTTTTTTTTTATCTCAAGTGGAATGTGGTATCAAAGATGTTTGATAACTCAGTATAATGAGCCGCCATACAGTTTTATCAGGGTCTTTGCAGTAATTTAACGTAAGTGAAATAGGCGGGTCAGAAAAAAAAAAACAACAAAAAAAACAAAAACAAAAAAAAAAAAACCCTAAATGAAATATAAAGTGACGCCCAAGAAACATCTGGACAGCAAAGTTCTAGATCAACATATTCATATCATATTCATGCATACATGTGTGCAGTCTGATCAAGGTCTTTGCGCCTTTACAGTAAAAAGACTCACATGAAATATGTGACGGCATCCAAAAACATGTGATTTGTTTTTTTAAAACATACGCACTCAGCACGCACGAACGATCCAATGAGCGAACGAAGAAACAAACAAATAAATGAAAGAAAGGATAAATAAACCTTTTACCCTGAAATTTCACATCCAAAGAAGGCGACCCATAATAGAAAAATCAAATATTGCATATTATGGATAAACAAGATAAGCATTAGGTAAGGTCTAATCTTTAATCATCAGAAGCTATATAGAAATACTTTGTTATTTTTCTATAATGTATATAGATGATTAATCAAATGATATTTATTCATATTTGATTTTCAACTATTTGATTTGTGATTCAAGAAGTTTAAAATATGTTTTGGGGTATGGTTTGAGTGGTTTTAGTGTTGTTTGTGGGTGTTTCAACGGACCCAGAAAGGATAAATCGTATGCCTATTTGCAAGAAATTTTGTCTGCTATGTTTTAGTATGTTCAGGACCCTAATTCAGACAAAAAAAAAAAAAAAAAAAAAAGAAAAAATTGAAACTCGCAAATGTGCCATGTGACCAGGCTTTTTTGTTGACAAAAGAAATATGTGGTCTGCGAACGGAAGCCCTGCAATCAGGCGTTCTAGGAATTTAAGGATTGCGACTGTCACAGTGATTCCACAGAATTTATATTACGGCATGTCTAAATGACAATTAGAAGCTTGCGTGCTAAGAAAAGCGCGTACGGTGGTAAAATTAGATATCAACTTCGTATCCAGCGTTACACAGAGAGGGGTGTGACTTTGACAAGGAAACTGTCAATATTTTGAGTGTAATAAATGGATTTTGTTTTAAGAACCTCCTCTATTATAACATTGAAAACAAAAATCTGCTATTCTTCGTCGCAAAAAAAGTTTCACATTGTTTATTATAACGGCACCCTTGCTTATGAAATTTGCAATAAAGCGCGCTTTATGGAGCTTTGGTAACCAATACAAACGTATAAAGCTTGTCCTGGTTCTATTTTATATAAAATGCAAACATGAAAGATTGAAAACTATGGTTGTCAATAACAGAGTTCTCATCTTTGGGAGTTTGCGTGTATGTTTCATTATTGCAAAGTTCCGTTTTGTAAGGTATTAACATAGTGCAAACGTACCACAATGACAACAAAACTGGCTGCTTTGCCAGCTGGAACCAAAAGATACTTCCTGTCGAAGTAACAGACAACTTGCTCCAGATATTGGATAGAAAATTTAGGTTTATACGGTAAAAGATTTTGAATATTAGAGTAAAATGATCTCATCAGGACCTACATTTTTGTTTCTTTCTGTTAGTATTTTTCACTGACACTCTTGTTTGCAACAGTGGCTTTGTCCACTTTCAAAGCTAGAAGAGGCATTTTCACAAACTTAGGAGTGAAAGGGTAAGCACAATTACTGTAGTGATAAAACTTATCATATCACTGGGCACCAGTGAATCTTCCGATTTTCGGATAGCATGACAAGTTTTTCTCTTTAAAAAAAGTGGTAAAAAAAATCATGCTCAACTGCTAATTCAACCAGATGTTTTATGGCTACTGCCCTCAACTCTCCTACACTAATGAGCCTGTTCACAACATGTGGTATTACCAGATTTACCTTGGGAACTACTTTTCTCTGATAACACTGGTTCCCTGCACTGCAAAATATAGTCTTAAAATCTTTATTTTTTAACATAGGAAACCATTTTAAATTTGTAATTTGATTAATGTTTGATGCAGATATAGATTTTGGGATCGGTTTTGAGCCTTCATTGTGTTTTATATTTAAGAATTTTTATGTGCAGGTTTCTAGTTAACTGTCTTATCAGTATTACTTAACTAATTGCATAACAGAGCATCATTTTATTGGCAACTGGGCAGAGTTTTATGGTCTCAGTCATCAGAAATGTATGAGAAAGCAATACCCCACTACCCGACTTTGATATAGTAATAGTCGGGTTAGTGGGGGTCAAATTCTCTTAGAGAAAAACATGGCATGATCTGCATTTTTTTCAGACAGGATTATTCAGTAGAAACAGGGACAATAATATGTTAGGCTACCAAATAAACTAACGTAGATTCATCTAGAAAGAAAATCATAAAACACATCCCGCATCTAAGACATTGGACAAGGACTGAAATGGCACGAAAGGAAAACACAAACTAGAGCCTGTGTTTATGAAAGAAAACGGGTCTTCTCTAAAATGACCTATTTGGCTGCTCTGGGAGCATTTTGTTTCCTTTTAGAATAGACTCTTTTTCAAACGGAAGGCGGAATGTTTTGATAGGAATTGTCAGGAATTGTCTCCCTCGAAACTATGAAGTATATCCATTCACCTTAAACACAACCGGTACTTACTATGCAACTTTATGCATGTGTGATACAGTCTTGTCTGTAAATGGACCGCCACCATAACGCATTTGAAGAATGTCCAAATTATTATTCTTAAGGTTAACAGATTGTAAAAGGAATGGCACTTAAGAGCAATGCACATAAACACAGGAATAAAAGAAATCCCGAAGTGTCATGTTTTCTGGACCAGACTAGCTAATTTCGGCCATCAGTGAGCATCGAGTTAAATTTTAAACAAAACTAAAACAGTTATCACAACACATAAACTAAACTATAAGGAGGTAATGAGAGACGTTTTTCAGCCGCCACACGGTACTAATACCAAATTTGCTGAACATAAAAAGATTTTAAAAGGAATGACGCTATACAGTATGCAACGTTTTCGAGACAGTGTCAGTGGCAAATAATAAATTATAAATAGTTCAAAACATGGGTAAGAAAAGGAAGTCTTCTACACTACATGTAGCTATACGTTACCTGTGAAAATATCCTTTGTGTTATCTTTATCGTCACGTGACGTCTTTATATACAGATCCACAAAGTCTCGTATGTTAGTCTCGTCAAATGTGATTTCATGGTCTTTAATCCTTTCTATCAAAAAATGTCTAACTTTCATCCAAAGTTTAGGTCGCTCAGTCTCTGCTTCAATATCCTAAATTAAAAAAAAACGATAATAAGTGGCAACAAATAACTCTTTGTGGTTTATGCGTACAGCGACAGACAAAATCAGCCCCTAAACAGTGAATCGAAGCCTGCAAGTCATTAAAATTATAATTTATCACATCGGAATATTGAGCCACAACGTCCAAAAACGTAACTTCGGAGATGTACACTTAGCGAAGATCCAGATCAGCCTGCGCATTCGCGCAGTCTGATTAGAATCTATACTGGTCACAAACTGGATAGGAAACGATGCAAAATTTGTTTTTGCGGGAAAACAAAAGACTCTGATCACAATGCTTAGATGTTTGGCGCACAAGTCAGAATACATTTTTTTCACGTTGCGGTTCATTTGAACGGTAGCACCGGTAATAAGAACATCGATATATATAATACTAAAAATCGTTGAAACTCTTCGTATGACATACAATATAGTTAAAAATCAAATTAGAGATAATGAACAGGAGTACATCTTGTTGTTTATTTTTTTGTAAGCGCTTTCACAGCAAATGCTGATCTTCAGACAAACATACTGAAAACAACCTCTTGACAAAAAAAAAAAAAAAAAAAAAAAAAAAAAAAAATGATAGAAAAAGATAGAAGAAAAAAAAAACACCATTACATTAACAAGTCTATCTAATTTAACTCCCTTGTTTCGTCATAATATATTTTGTAAAATCTTGTATGGAGGGTCTACATTCTAAGACAAATTTTCCAGAATATTGTCAATTTCAAACCTATTTTGTCATTCTGTTTAAATATATGCCTGTCTTTTGTAATATGAAATCTATGTTTAATGCTTAGTTCCCAAGTGTTCCGTATTTTCTGTACTATTTTCTGAAAACAAAAGCTGGTGGTGTTTACTCTTTGTATGGCAGTGTGATCATCTCGTTTGGGAACATGCTTTGACTTACTTTGGTTTGTGGCCTGTGTGCCGTCTGTCTTGGTGTGTTTGCTCTTCCTTTTGGATCGTTGGTAGGCTGTGTTTGTTCGATTTGCGCTTGTTTGGTTTTGTCTGTTTTCTCTTTCTCTTCGTGCCTTGGAAGGGCTGCGGCTTATGATTGTAGCACTCCCTGGACTTTTCTCTTACCTTTTCTGTGATTGTGCCTGTGCATGAACAGCTTTGTACTATTTTTATGAATTACACAGGGTGGAGGAATTATCAAACTATATAATTTATCCACGGACAAGTAAATGGTCATAGTTCACAAGTCCATCCAACCTCGGCGAGGCTCTTCTAATAAATGCTCACATGCTTTCTTCGAGATATAAGAATAAAATATTTCATAACCTGGCTACTTTTGTTAGCTAGAGTTATGAAGTCCTAGACACAGAGCAATTAAATTGAAATTTCTTTCTTGTCCACAGAAAAATGGAACAAGTCAGACAAGTCGGGCATGGTTTCAACATCCGTGGATTACATAGCTATGGACAAGAGGAGCACGCAATAAGTGTTCTGTTTCTTATTTACCGGGAAAATGTCAATAAAATTGGTTGAAAAAAGCTCCACATCTTGAGCTACGTACATCTAATATTTAGTATTCAGTTCATGTAGGCGTGTAAAAGTAATGTGAACATACCATTAGACGTTTGTACGCTAAAGTTAAGTAACTGTTTGGTGAAGTATTAGTTCATATCTGATGCTACATGAAGGCAGTGTTCCTTATTTATGACTTTATAGTGAAGTGATATACAGCCTTTCAAGAAGACACATCACGAAAACATGCCTATATAACTTTGACCCCCTTAAACCCAACTTTTATATAGTAAAACTTGGGTTTACAGGGGTATACATTAGTTTTCTTATTTCTGCTCAAAAACATAGATTATGGGTACTCGTTAGAACCGCCTCGTCGAGGCGGTTCTAACGAGTACCCACAATCTATGTTTTGAGCAGAATTATGAAAAATATCAGAATGTTTTATCTGAAAATTTTCATTTTTTGGTGGTAAAATTTTCAGTATATTAGAATAGGCATGTTTTCGTAATGAGCTCTGCCAAGATTATTTGTGCTTCATCTGTGTAAGAATACTTTGAAAGGAAAAATTATGCTCACTTTTGGTACAAATTCTTTACGTTTAGAACAGACACCTTTCCCGACAGGACTTGGTGTACAGGAGCGCAAACAGGAAAGTTATATCCCTTTTAAAAATTGCGGACATTTTATCAAGTATATCAAATACCTTAACTAGATTCGTTGAACTAAAAGTTGACTTGATCGTCAGTAATGTACTAAAGCGTGCTGATAAGAAGGAAAATAATGTAGAGCCCGATATGACCGATACGGATGGGTTATATTAAGATATACACTGTTTGCAGGGACCAACATACCTTTGCAGTAAATAGTTTTACTATCCAGGTAGGAAAGAAATTGATAGGACTTATCGGGCCATCGCCAGCAATAAGACCTTTAGTAAAGTTACTGATCATCTCAAATTCTGGATTGTCGTAGTCGTACCTGAAATATATGTTAAGTGAACTTGTTCTTGCCCTAAAAGGTCAAAGGTCAACCTAAGATCATTATTTGAAACATGTGTTATACCGGTCCCGTCTAGGACGCTATATAGCAACCAGTCATCATTCGCTTGGGCAGCAGCCATTTTCAATATCACCCTTATGTCGTGTCTCGACGATAATATAATGGAAGTATTTTATGATGAACTAAAATCCATCGTCGGCCAGATACTCTAGGATCACATTCTGATTGGTCAATGAGATTAGAATATCAGAGCTGGTTATGCCACTTAAGCCGAGTAGTAAAAGTCTATGGGCAATCCTGCAACGGTTTAACAAATGAAGTAGGACTGTAATTCTACTAGAATTTGGCACACACAACAACCTAGTGATTCACTAAGCACTCACAAACCATGACGAAGATGGACACCGACCGTTCCAAGGCGGTTCTTCTGTCTTGGTTTATTTTTGTTGTAGTTCGTCTTTGAATGTGTGTGTCGCTTACATCTTTTTGTTTTGGATAGCCATTTGGCCACTTTGTGGGAAAGTAACTGTCCGTTTGGCTTTCTGCTAGTGATTTCCATTAGGGTCTAGTTATTTCGTGTTTGTGTTTCTTTTCCTTTGATGTCTCGGATGGGAGGTGTGGGATAATTGTATCGAAATCATCCAAACCGGACTAGTTATATCTTGGCGATCAAAAGCATTTAGCCTGCTCGGAGTGGACAGAGGCAGTGACAGTGATTTGTTAATGATGCCTTTCAGAAATCGGCTTAAAAAGGCTACTAAGGCACACATTCGGTTAAAGTTTGTTTTGGAGAAACTGACAGCCCCAGCTGAGATGAGGGATTTCAAAGCAAAAATAGATGGCGGACCTAAACTGCTCATAATGCTTGATTGCCATAACTGCAAACCAACTCAGCGGTGTGTGAGAGAACAAAGGACCTCGTAGACAAGCAACGTCACAAACCCTTGTTTTCAGTGAAGCTCTAGACCTCTGTGAGGTAAGAAGGGAACTCAAGAGACAGTAAAATAATCCCAGCGTGGACGCAAACTACAGAGCGAAAATACCCATGAAATTCCACAATCACAAAGAAACAATGAAATAACAAAACGACAACAAAGTAAGACATGTAAGGAGATAAAGCAAGCAATTGATAACTGGACTGAAACTTAGAATCAAGGTATCGGGACATGCCTATGAACGAACAACACCAAGAAAGCTTAACATTGTTGAACTACTTAACAAAGGAAAAACAAGAAAATACTAACACGATCTAAGACAAAACAGGAAACGATCAATTGAACGGCAAGTCATTCACGCTAGATAAAGTACTGTTCCGAGTTTTATAATCACAAAGCTGATAGAGATTCGGCAGTTCTAGAGTGTCCAACCAGTTCAGATCAATAATAAAATTATGCAGACAAGTAAATAATAATAATAAAATACCATTTAAATTTTTTAGTGAATTTAAAAGAATCACTGACATCAAGGAGTAATGTATTGACAGTGAGCATGTAAATAATGTAACACATTGTATAACGACTTTGATTGCATGTAAATTTTAAACTTATAATATTTTTTTTTTTAACTTTTAGTTTACAAAGTCTTTGCCATCAATACAATATGTCCAAATAAAATATTGTAAAATTAGATTATTCAGTCGTTACCACGAGAGGCTCACATGATTTTTGAAATCCTACCTTTGGCCAAACACAATCCCACAAATAATGTTTCCTGCCATATTGTGCAACCACGGCGCTATTACCATAGGTTGACCGTGTGTCTCTTTCAGAACTTGTGATACAGCTGAAATTTCTACCATTATCTTTTCCTCTATCGACGTCTTGCCTACCCCGAAATCCCTTAAGGTTTGGAGCGCGAATCTACGCAAGGTCTTCCATCGGTGATTGTACCGTTCAAAGATTATTCCTGAAAATTATAAGGGCTGGATGCTATTCGACGATATAATAATTGTTAAACTCAATTTGTAACAGTCATACAATGATTGGGCTAAACGTTTGGGTCATGAAATCAAAGTGACATATATTGTATTTTGAACAAGCCTTTAATATTCTCCACATGAACTTCTAAAGTGCATGATACATGCAAACGACATAAACGGGAAAACACTCAAGTAGTTAATTTTTAGTGGTTTAGACAATGTGCTAAAATGACCAATCCGAGAAATCTCACTATGTCCTGCTGAGGTGCAAAACCAGTTTACAAATTATTTATACACTTTGACCCTTATAGTGTAGTTCTTAAATTAGCGATGGAAAAGGTTCTAACAAGGGCTGCCAGGTTTCTTGCCTCGATTTGTACCTGCACACCCTTGATGGATGACTGTCATTTAATGTGTCACCGTAACAAATTCCAAACTCGATTCAGAACCCAATCTCCGATCAGGTATACACTGAAATAAGCTGTTCCTGCTAGGCAGTACTTGCAGAAACAAATTGTTGCAGCAGAAAGAGATACTTTGTGTAACAAGTGAAATTTGGAGTTAGCGTTATGCGACGAAAAGACTAATTTAAATTAAATTGAGTTCGCTTTTCTTTTTCGTTTTCTTTTCTTTTCTTTCTTTTTTTTCTTTCATTTTTTTAAAGATTTTTCAACTTTAATGTCCTTGCAACATTTTTTTTGTTCAGCTGGATACATATGTTATGCTGAAATAATGTTCAGAAAAGTCAGATTTCAGCTGGATATATACACCTGTAGCTGAAATATTATTCAGAATAAGTCAGATTTTAGCTCGATATACATATTGTGCTGAAAAAAAAATATTCAGAATAAGTCAGATTTAAACTATCTATACATGTTTGCTGGAAGATTGGTCAGTATAAGTGATATTTCGGCTCTGTATACCTGTTTTGCTGGAATATTGAGCAGTATAAGTGAGGGTTCAGCAGGAGATTCATGTTTTGTTGGAATATTGTTAAGGATCAGTAAGATTTCCGCTCGATTCACATTTCACATGTTCTGCTAGGATATTGCTCAGTATCTGAGATATTCCAGCCGGATATACATGTTTTGTTGGGATATTATTCAATATAAGTGCGATTTCTGCTGGATATACATGTTTCACTGGAATATTGTTCAGTATAAGTAAACTTGCGTCGAGATATACATGTTTTGACGGAATATTGTTCAGAATAAGTACGATTTCAGCTTTATATATATGTTCTGCTTGAATATGGTTCCATACAAGTGCAATTTCAACTGGATTGACACGATTTAGTATAAGTGAGATTTCTGCAAAATATACAAGTTTGCTGGAATATTGTTCAGAATAAGTGAGATTTCAGCATTGTTTTTCTTGAATATTGTTCAGACTTAGTGACTTAAGCTCAATATACATATTTGCTGAACGTTTCTGGATCAAATTAGCTAGTTTGGGCCAATCGGGCCTCATCAGTGGCTCTTATATAGCTTTTCAAAATCCCATATCGGGCTCAACGATCATAAACGACCCGAAAATGTAAACTACACTAAATTGAAGTATGGGAAGACTTTTATTGTTCATGCAAACGTACGCGGGTGCGTATTAGAGTCTATTTATGTCATACATAACCGGACTCGGCTGCTAATTTAAATGCACGTCCAATTTGTGACAAGGAGGTTGCGGGTTCGATTCCCGCCGGGTTGGCAATATTCTTTCGTCGAGATTTATCATTAATTATTTTCTACGGCCATTCTCTCTTCCGCTGATATAAGAAGGGCAGTTCTCAGTATCAGGCAAAAGAATGTGCATAAAACAGCTTAACCGCTTAGAGGACTAAGCCTGTCCAGTGTGGTTGGGTAAACTAAACGCGCTTAAAATGCCACCATTGAATTGTCTAGGCCGTAAAACGTCAATGCAAACTACACACCATTATCTTTTATAAGATAAAAAAGAGATCCCATAAGTATCACCATTTTCCTCCTGACCTGTCGGTCTGATTAAGGCTGCGCTGAATTCACTTTGACATGAAGTAATGAAAGACGCGGGTGAGGTATGGCATTATGAGATATGTATGTTTAAGGAAAACGTATGTACTAATTCTGTTGCAGACTCATTGCAAAATAATTATATGTAAGTTTATTGATAAAAAAATACTTAACATGCAAAATAATGCATGTTTTCTAATGTATAAATGGGGTACCATTTATTAACATTATAATTTGATTTATGATTAAATTAAATTTGTGATAAAACTAAGTCTTTGCGTGTAGTTGGTGCGCTGAGAAGTAGTTTTGAAAAACGATATCTTCTTGAAGTCTCACGTGCAATAAAAGTGGCACGCCGTAGTCCAGAAACCATGATATTGATATTATGAATAATACACAGACAATAGGTAAAGAAGTGCTTCATGTATACAAAGTTTAAGTATGGTGGCTCAATATTGTCATCACACACAAATGGATACAATTCACACCTTTACCTTTTTCATGTACAGGAAGCTACATGTATGTCTGACAACACATTAAGCCTATATTCAAAAGGCCCTGGAAAGGACCAAAATGTACCATACACGTGTATACAGTGCAACCTCTATTCAACAGTCAAGAATTGGAACAGCCAAAATGATTGTTGAAGGGAGGTTGCTGTTGTTTGTAGGGTTTGACCGACAGGTTTTTCATCGGCATCTGACCGATAAAGTAACTGTTCCAGTAATGCTAACATAAACATTTTATGCAAGTCTTTCATTATACTATTTTTTGATAATGAAAATTAAGATATAATGTCAAATAGTTTTATTTCTGTAAATAAATGCATGTTGTTATTTTATTTGATTGTATTGATTCATATTAACTCAATTTATAAATACATATGTAAATGACGTACTGAAGAGTAAAAATTCTGAAGTAATAATCTGATGCAAAGCTCTACTAATCTTCGATATATATAGTTTTTACAATATAAACAGATGTATAGTGTTTCTTTCTGCATGTACAGGTCCAAGGTTTTGCTTTATATTATAAATATTCACTATAAGTTCTGTCCAACATATTCTGATATTTCCCTCTTCATCTCTGATGTGTTTTTATCTTTCTTTTTTCTCATTGAAATCGCCTGCCGGATGACCTTAATGAGATTCCCAATTGCTGGCACTTGAAGAGAAATACGAAAAACAAAGTTTCATTGCAGTATTGACAAGTTTTTGTAAGCTCAGACAAGAGCTGTAGATAAAATGGATATTCAGATATTTATCATTTCTCCAGAAAATAAGTTGTGGGCACTCATTATAGGCACCTTGGCAATTTAGAGCTCTCCTAAGACTATATATTAATCTAAATGGCTCATTATTACCCTGGTATTTTAAGACACTGAATAAAATTCGGATAAAAAATGAAAAAAAAAAAAAAAAAAAAAAAAAAAAAAAAAAAAAAATGTCTATGACAATAAAAAGAAAAATAAGCACATCGTAACTTCCGCTGTTAAAGTATAACTCTAATCAAAACACTTTAAAATAGAGATAAAACAGAATAAATTGGTGGGATGCTCCAAACATATTTTAGCACATTTGTATCTCCCATTGTTAAAATCATAGCTCTAGGCATGAAATTCATAGTTCTAGATATGATGATCTTTGTTCATCTCTACAAAATCATACAAGGGTATTCATTTGAACCACCGAGTTTTTTTTTAATGAATACATGGAGAAACATGGAGAATACATGTTTTCATGGAGAAAATAAGACAAGTGATTACCTGGCTATCATAACTTTACATATAACTACGAAAAACAAGACCTGTCATCAGACAGGATAGCTCGCCTGATACTGCACATTCTGTTTCTGGAAAATTCTAAGTCTGTGACCTTAAATTTGACATGACCTGGAGTCAGGGTTGTACTATGTAAAATTTTCGTCAAACCAAAGATAAATCAAATTGGTGATAAGGTTAGGAAAACATGAGGCCTTAAAAACTTTAACGGAAACTTAAACATTTTTTTTTTAAATTCTAAGTCTGTGATCTCGACCCAAGGTCACGGTCATGAGTACTGATGGTGCTGAATAAAATTTTTGGACCAGTATACATCATGATACCAAATATAAATTAAATCCATCGTTTAGTTTAGAAGTAATGATGTCCTTAAAACTTTGACGTAAAATTTTAACATGAAAATTTTGACATGATTGTGGCCTTGATCTTAACATGAACTAGGTGTAGGGTGGGGGCGGGGTGGTGAGGATGGAACAGATCATCCCAAAGATGAATCAAATCGGTGATAAGGTTAAGAAATAATAAAGCTTTAAAAATTAAACGAAACCTTTAACATTTACATTCAAAGTCTATAGACTCGACCTCAAGGTCAAAATTATGAGTGCTGATGGCACTAATAAAAGCGTTTGGCCGGTACCTATCATGACATCGAATCGGAACAAAATCCATCATGTAGTTTAGAAGTAATGAGATACTAAAAGCTTTGATATTAAATTTTAACGGGGAAATTCTAAGTCTGTGACTTTGATCTTGACATGACCTAAGGTGATAGGGATGGTACTGCTGAAAATTTTGGATCAATGCGTATCATCATACCAATGATAAATCAATACGGTGATAAGGTTAATAAAAATGAGGTCTTAAAAGCTTTAACGAACACTTTAACACTTAAATTCTAAGTTTGTGACCTCGATCTCAAGGTCACGTTCATAAGTGCTGATAGTGCTGATGTTGCTGATAAATGTCTTCAAATGGTCTATGTACTGATTTTCTTCACTAAGTGAACAAACACGTTGAGTATTAGTCTGGTCCTTTCACTTATTATCGCTGTCATCATCATTTTCAGCTTTATTTCAGTTTGCATTTCCGATACTAGTAAATCCCAGTTAATTTACAGTCTTCTGCAACAATGTCCTTCAAGGCTTTTAGTTGTTTTTTTTTTCCATGAATTCTTTAGAACGAACCGATAAGCTAATGGTGTATCATCTTTATTATTTTCTTCAATATCTTCACTTTTTTCATTGCCTTTAGATATATCAAAACCGCATTTATCAGAACATTTCACAGTTATAGAAACTTCAGTCTCATTCTAAGCCAGTCTCACCAACGAGATAGCATTAGAACATTGACATCCACTAACAGTTCCGCGCCCCATTTTGTAGGCTTTTCAATTTGAGTAACAATATGCTCTGTCTGGTTGCGGTAGAATTCGAGTTTCACAGTCTGAATTATGTTTGGTATCTAGGTTGGGCAAAAGTATGATGTTTGTTGGCAGGCAAACAACTTTTACATTCTTCAAATTCACTTGCAGGTGACAAGGAGCATTGTCTACAAACAACAGATATTTTCAACCCTGTCCAAACGTGCGCATATCCACAGTCCGAACCATTCCTCAAAAAGTTTACTGTTCAACAAACTTTTTTTATTGTTCCTACAAGTCACTGAAAGGGAAGAACTGGCAATCTCTTTGAACACAAAGGTTTGGAAGATTTCCTATGACAAATGGTTTTAATCTTCTCCCAGCCATACTTGAACAAAGAGATACAGTGACATTTTGCTTTTTGCACTTCCCATCTGCACAAACAATGCCAACTGCCACAAAAATTGTTGTATTTCCATAAAAAAAAGTAAAAGAAAAGTCCAGGGAGTGCCACAATCACAAACCGCAGCCCTTCCCAGACCCCAAAAGGAAGAGGAAACCGACAAATCTAAACAAGCACAAACCGAACAAACGTACGAAAAGCACTAAGATTAGCTCTCTCTTCCCCAAGCGAGGTAATCGCAATACTAAAAGGACTGAAAAACACAAGAACAAAATGACACACGGAAAGACATACAACAAATCGCCTCGTAGAATAAACCACAAAGCAACAAGGAGTAAGACTAACACCGGGACCACCGCCTTAGAGCGGTCGGTAGAGCAAACCACCGGGGGGTTTAAAGCACTTTTACAGCTAGCTCACTTCACCCTGGGTCCCAATGCTATTAATACATAAATACATAAAAACTCAGTTCGCATAAAGGCTCCCAACTCAGTCAATGCATCAAAGCGAAAACATAAAAATCAATTTAATCACTATAATAAACACAGACGAGTACTCATGGCTAATCCTACTGTATGCCATCCCTAAAATAAATTCCTCTCTCATCCATATTGAATATGTCCCTGGATCATATGTTTCACACTTACCCAGCTACCCTTAAGAGGTCTTAAAATCACTTAGTCTAAAGTGTTCTGACAATTTTAAAGCTATCTTTTGAATAAATGAAACACTGATCTTCCTTTGTTAACATTATTTTGAACCGCTCAGTCACCAAGGTGTTAAGCTGTTCATTTGCACTGATACCAGCTTTCTGTCTCTTTGTTTTTGGGTTGTCATTGTTGTCACAGTATGCCTGATACTCTGCCTTTCTTTTGAGGTTGTCCTGAAAGTAGAAAATAGGAAGAAGAAAAAAATAAATTATTGATTGTTTCCCTTAAAAGAATATTTCTCTTATATCGTTCATTAAAGGTGGGCGAAAACCGGAGAACCAGGGGAAAAATCACCTGACCATCCGTAAGCAGCACTTGGCTTTCTCACATATGACCCGAGCAAGGCTCGAACCACAGCGGTGAGAAATCTAATGGATTAAGAGTCAACTCTCTTATCTACTAGGCTACGGGGGCCCGCAGTTGTTTTCCTAAACTGTCTGTGAAAACATATTCTCTGTGTATTCAATGGTATTGTCTCAGTGAAGCAATTCCAATGAGTATCCACAATGTTTACATGAAAAGTAAGAAAAACAGTTTCTTGATACTCCCCTCAGCTATCCAGACCTATGATACACGGACTGATTCTCTTTGATCTCATAATCTGAAACCCTTTAAATCTGAGCAAACAATATGGACCCAGATCAGATATCATATGTCTGATCAGGATGTAGACTATTTGCCTTAATATTTTAGGCCTTCAAAGGTAATATTAAAGGCAACAGAATTGACTTTTTCAAGCTTTTGATGAACTATGATAAAATAAAAAGCTTATGTGTCCCAATATTAGCATTAACAATTTAAATGAGAACCTGTTCTCCGAGACAAAATGTAATCAGACACGAAGATATAAAGCTTAAATTACATTTAATAAAGCCCGTGTTATCCTTTATACCTGTGGTTCCACATAAATTATTTTTGACCTCTGAGAAAAAGTAAACAATCTTTATCAATCCATTAAATATAAATATTTGATAACTTATAATGTCTCATTCAGACCATTCTAATAAATTTCGTTTTTGTGTAGAAAAGAACAGTTAACGTTTTTCGATACTAATGCTTCCACTGATTTGGAGTTACGTGTATGGCTAACCATACCCTATAATGCTCCTTCTCAGCCGCTGGTCTTGCCCTTCTCTCTTCCGAAAACTGTACAAGAATTTGTGTGCGACTGACACTAACCTCCTCAGCAACCTTTTAGAGCTTTACCAGATTCAAATAATTTAATAACGGCAACACTTCCATCAGTACAAAAAAAAAAAAAAAAAAAGAAAAAAAAAAAAAAAGCTGCATAATAATTACAAGCAGAACCACTCGGCAGACGAAATAGATATTGCAATTAATTTACGTTTTAAATAGCCACCTGTTTAAGGATAAAGTATCTGATTTTTAAAGAGAGGGTGGGGGGGGGGGGGGGGGAGGGGGGTGGACAGGATTTCTATCTTTTATTTTATTTATATTTTTTGTGTGTGTGTTTGCGGACAAAGAATAAATAATTTATTGTTTTACATGGAAATAGAGCCAATTTATTATTAGTGGTAGTAGTAGTAGTAGTATTTTTTTCTCGAAAACTCACAAAAAAAAAAACAAAACAAAACAAAAAAAAAAAAACAAAAAAAAAACCCACACTTTTTTATGTTTCAATCACTTATTAGACAAAATTAACATACTTTCAAGCTAAACTTAGTTTAATTTTTTATTATAAGATATTTTTTTTATAAAGAATAAGGGTGAGTTTCACTAAATATGAGATGTAAATTTAGATCCTCTCTTACTTTTAAGACCAATAGTTTGCATTCAAAATTATACATCTGTCTTTTTTAACACTTCCGATCAATAGTAATTGAGGGAGTAATAGCAAAAGTGAGTAATTAAAATAAATATGCTTTCAAATGCATATAAATATTTGGTATTGTTTGGCTAAAGCCAGCCTGAACCTTCACATCCTCCCTGTTATTTGAATGGTGTAAAAAATTGAAAAAAAAAAAAAACAAAAAAAAAAAAAACAAACAAAAACAAACAAAACTCCATGACATAATGTTATAGCAAGTATTTCAGCACTACCCTGCACGTATAAATATATGTAAGCACTAACTGGCTGATTCAACATAGCAATGCAATCAAATATTGTTAAGACTTAATGATGGGTGGGCTGGGGGAGGGGAGGGGCGGGGGGCAGAGGTCAAACCAGAGCATTACAAACATATTTTCCTACAAATGTCGCCAAAAACATATTTTTTGTTATCAATGACCTAACACCATTTTGTTTTCCCCTCTTACCTTAAGCCAGATTTTTTTTCTAGCATAACTAAAACAGTATAGAAATAAATAAATAAATAAATAAATAAGTAAATAAATAAATAAAAAATAAATTTATTAATTAAAAAAAAATACTAAACACGTCTGCCGCAACCCCCAGAAAGTCAAATGGTTGTTCTCTTATCCCACTGTTCATTCTTAATGAAGTTCAACACGGCCATAACAGCAGAAAATACTCGATAATTGGCATGTTTATTTAACTGGTCAGTGCATATTATGACTCTTTTCAGGTAATTTCTGGCCAACTTTTATCTTAACATGAAACATAGTGTCGAATAAATTGTAAAATTGTCGCATTTCTGTATATGAAATCCAAAACCGGAAGGATATACCATATATCATTTGAATTATTTGGCCGGTATAAACTGGAAATGGTGAGTGTTGACTGCAAAAGGGTGGTGACCGGCAGTGAGAGGTTAAATATATAGGACATCAAATTGGAGGAATTTCCTGTGGACATTATGTGTAGGTGAACATTGGTAGGAGGTGACCATATGGGTTGGTTGACTGTATATAGATAGAAAAGTGGTTGCAAATGTGATATTTTGAATATGCTTTTTTATATTTTAATAGGTTATAAAAATGAAAACTAAGCTGTCTATTTGTGTCAGTTAAGAATCCATTCATGGCCAATATAAAAGGTGAAGCAATTTAATGAAACAGCCTGAATAAAGCACTTTTTTTTTCAGCTGAAAAGTGCCGATATTGTCTTATTTCTTTGTAAAAAAACACATGCTGTGGATACTCATTAGAAGCGCCGCATCGAAGCTCTTCTAATGAGTACCCACAGCCTATGTTGTCATGAAGAAATAAGAAAAAAATATTATCTGGATACCGCTCCTATCACTCTAAAGCTATGAATAAGAAGCTGGAAGAGGGCTAAAATAAGAATGAATATATTTTCTACAAGTCGATTTTTAGTCACTGACCAGTCGTTTTTCAAAATTGATGGTCGACGATGAAATTCTGGTCGATTCCCAACACTACATGCTACTCCACCCTACCTTTCTTTATACTCCATAATCCTCATTACTCCACCAACCATGTCTACCCACAGTTGCCAAGTACTTGTCTATCTTTACATCTGCTGGCTGGTATGCTTTCTCATTATGAAAACACGCCTATTCATACATATATAGAAAATTTCACCTCCAAAAACTGAAAATTTTCAGATAAAAAAAATCTGATATTTTTCATATTTGTTGCCTAAATCATAGATTGTGGGTACTCGTTAGAACCGCCTCGATGAGGCGGTTCTAACGAGTACCCAAAATCTATATTTTGAGCAGAAATAAGAAAAATAATGTATACCCCTGTAAACCCCAGTTTTACCATATAAAAGTGGGGTTTAAGGGGGTCAACATTATATAGGCTTATTTTCGTGATGTAGTGTTTCGGTGCTTTCCAGTATTTATATGGCCCCTTTTTTATCGACAAATAATTACTTTATCTGCTGTTCTGATCATTTGTGAAGACACTCAATCATAAGATGAGGCCTTATTTAAGTTAATAGCTACACTAAGTATTCTCATTCAAACCCTCTGGACAGGTAGCGAAAGACACATTTCAATTTTACATGGATTGTTGCACAATAAATTGAGACTTTTAGTTTCTAGGAAAAACAATCCAAATCCATTTAATGTTGCTGTCGCAGACAAACGTTTATAACAGTTTATAATGCATTGTAACAAACGCACAATTTTCAGTATAATTCATTTTTCTTTTCAGAATCTGTGACGGTACTTACTTCATGGAATTTGATCCACTATACATAAACCTAGATTCCGGCGTGTAAAGATCGAAATAATATGCAAAATGACATTGTGATTACGTTTACTTACTAGTTTTCGCCTAAATGACACTGAAGATCAATATCCCATATTATCAGTGTCATTTCAGTTTGTCTAATGCCACAAACATTGATTCTGTTTAGTTTCAGCATTTAAAAAGCGTGGAAATGTGTTCCAAACTTAGAGAGAAAAAAAAAAATACGATCTTTTCTTCGGCCGGAAGAAGACTTGATTGGTTCAACAAGAAATATTTCAGTGATAAGGCGTAAAGGATAAATGAACTGAAACGAAAGTAGCCAAGAAGTTCAACACACGTTTTTTTATTTTGACTGCTGCCTGGAATCGAAAGCATAAATTAATGATCGAGTCATGTGAAGCATCTTCAATTTCACCAAAATAAAAGAAGAAACTGATGCTATTTTTGGACCACTCTTGAATATGCTGGCAGGTCGTTGAGACGAGTTTACTAATGACACATTTCAGCTTGAAAGCTGTCATGGCGACTGTGTAATTAATGACATGTAAAAAATAATGACCGGCCGTTCTAACAAACCAAAGAAAAAATTATGTTCCCCAGTGACATAACTTTAGATACAAAGGAAACAATGATGCATAAACGTGTCCCCAAAAAATTGTGAGAAAAAAAAAAAAAAAAGAGAAAGAAAAAACTAAACGACGGTAGGGAGTATTCTGATATATTAACCTCCCCTAGTACTTGCTTTCTGCACTTGCACTCAAAAATTGCTGAGCCAAAGCTTATCTCAAGTGATGAATATTTATTTCATCTACACTTGCATTCAAAATAGCTGAGCCAAAATTCATCGCAAGAGACAAGCATTTATTCTATATAGGTTTTATACGAGGCGTGCTGCTGAACTGAAATTCTCACTTCCATACCCTATCCACAAATTTTTCACCGACAGTCATTGTCAGCGAGGCCTTGGCCGTCAGTGACTCGACCTAACATATCTAAAACCAATGTACTTGACCCCAAAGATGTTCGAGCCATTGAAATGTGAAAAGGGCCTGTATGTTATTTGCAGAAAACGAAAGCCGAGATCAGCTTGCTCAGTCACACAGTCGGATCAAAGCTTTCGTTGCCCTCTAACAGATCCGACGAATTTTGAAAATATATCCATGAAAATAGAAGGTCCTGGTTGGACTAAACTCATGTGCAGGTCGACCGGGTCCTTCGCTGTTTTTGAATTACCGCCTCCATCCTTTGTCAGAGCTGCCACAAACGGCAAATGACCAGGCCTGTCATTAAATGTGTCCGCCTGTTTGACCAAGGCCTCGTGTATGGCATCAAAACCATTCAATATGACGATCAGTTCTCGTCCCAGCTTGAAACTCATAACGTTTCCATATTTCTTTCCAGCTTCGTATAGCACGATATAGGGGTACCCTGTTGCAAGCTGTTTTAGCATCGATATACATCCAAGAACTGGAAATGATACCGGTCCTGGTGGAAGGTTTTTCTGTCTCGACAATAGCAGAAAAGATGCCAAGAATACAAAAATAAAAATGAATATTAATATCACATCCATTTTAATCGGTTTTGTAGCGTTCCCTTCCAAAGCTGTTCTGTTTTCAAGTTCGTCTAAAATAACGCTTGAATGATTTCATTCGTTTACGTAACAATCACGGATCCAGAGTGCATGCAAAGGGTTTCAACAAAGAACGCATTAAAAGATTGAATCTCGGACAGTTTGATTCATAGTTTAGAAACTGACATATTTTTTTTTTTCAACAAAATTGATTTTTAAGCTTTTTTTTTTTTAAGATTAGGGCCAACATTACATGAGATTGTTGAACAGCCATATTCAAGCCGGCACACAAAAATGGGAAACTTATGAATTTCCGGTTTGTGATTCTTCAACTGTGCATGCGCAGTCCCCTATTTAGGCTACTGAAATGAATATTGCCTGAAGTTTCTCAAGATTTTTATCACATGTCGACGAACAGCAAAGGCTCTGGCGAGACTGTCTTTATGTGCACGCTTGCCAGATCGTTTGCTGGTCGCCTATGTAATAAGTACCCATTTCTCATGTGCTGGCTTATTCATTTTGTTCATATTACCCTTTATTACGAAAAAATGCCTATTCAAATATATTGTAAATTTTATCACCAAAAAATGATAATTTTCAGATCAAAACTTTTTTTTATATTTTTCATGTTTGTGCACAGAAATGAGATTGTGGCCACTCATTAGAACCGCCTTGATAAGGCGGTTATAACAAGTACTCCAAATCTATGTTTTGAGCAGAAATTAGAAAAATGTATAGCCTTCTACACCCCAGTTATACTATATAAAAGCGGTATTAAAGAGGGTCATATTGTATATATGTGATGATTTGCGTCTTTTCTGGCATGTATTTAACCTCAATCTTTTCAATATTATTGCAGACAAAAGAATAGCAAGCGTAATATGTAAGAAGTAGTTGTGCTACATTGTAGGGATTGACCAGGTCATGATGTCTCCGATAGAACTTCTTAAGTGCTTTTACCATTTTGGTTTTTGATATCCCTGGCTCAACAACCTTGTAGTGAACACTTTTCCACGCTTCACAAAGTCCCGATAATTAAAACAGGCTCTGGCATAACGGATTAACTGTGAAATGTAAAATCCGTATGCTGGTGCAGAAGGGATATTACTGCTCAGGAATGGAACGTTAAAACTGGGAACATTGAAGTCATCCTGTTTGTCGTAAAGCCTGGTAGTAAACTTAACATTGTCAATGCAGAGACAAAAATCCAAGTAGGAGGAGGAGGCTGCAGTGTCCGTTGTTTCCTTTATTTCAAGTTCACGTAGATAGATGAAATTCAAATACGTTGCCAATTTTGTGATTTTCTGAGACAATACATCATCTATATATCTGTACGTGAAATTGAATTGTTGTGCAAGGTGTTTCTTACCTGCTTTGAGGAGACTTTGTACAAACTCCGCCACATACGAGTAAAAAAACAAGTCGGCAAGCAACGGTGCACAGTTAGTACCCATTGGTACGAAAATACATCATATATTTAGACATACTGACGCCTGGGTTGCGCTCAGTAAAGCAGAACATCCGCGAGCGTTTCTTTCCTTCTTTTTTTTTTTTTTTTTTTTTGAAAACTATTGTACAGCTTCTGAACGATTTATTATTGGCCTCAAATTATAGAATAGTCGCTATTCTCGTTAGAGGGGATGCATATGCATATTCGCAAACAACATCGACTTAAAAACCCGAGACACCTGTTTTGGTTCTTTTCTGTGTTCATATTTCAAACCGCAACTTTTAGACTTATTTATGATTCCTCACTACAGTTGATGTTAAGTGCCGTGTTGGGGCCGCAAAACGTCTCCCCGTACTACATAATAGTGCAGATTATGTTTTTATTTCCTTTGGGATTATTGAGCCTAATTTGGGTACTTTGAAAATCGAATGCCTCTTAAACCAGTTCTAAGGTGCATATGCAGTTAAGCAAACTGCATTGATGCATATGAAGAGACTTAACCCTTAAAGCGCCATTCACAAGAATTGTCGTCTGCTTTGTCTTCTGCCGGTTATTTTAAGTCATTGTTGCAAACAGTGTGGACCCAGATTAGACTGCTCCTTCTGATTGGGTCCACACTGTTTGCCTATATGCAAAATGTAAGTTTGAAAAGTTTGCAAGAAGATGCAGCAGACGACATAAGCAGACGACATTTTCAGATGCAGATTTTCTTGGCGGTTTAAGGGGTAATAAAACAGAGTCTACGGTTTTTGTTCATTTGAGTGTTCTTTCTTTCTAAAGCAAACATTTTAGACTTTTATTGATATATCGAAATCGCTAATTTAACCACCGTCAGAAAACATACCTACGGGCATGTACGCCCACAGAAGATTCAGATCAGCCTGCACGTTCGAATTAACACAGTGAATCTTCTCTGGATCGCATTTTAGATAGCCAAGAATGTAAAGATTCTTCATGCGGACTACGAAGACTGATCAGACTGCGTGGATGCGCAGACTGATTTGAGATAAGCGGACATGTCAGAAGTTACGTTTCCTCCCACAGAAGCGCAATTATCTGTTTCATATAGGGTATACAGTCGAATCTCAATAACTCGAACACAGATAACTCGTTTCCCATGTTTAATTCTGACTCTTTTTTGAGTAACTACTAAATTCTTCGAAATAGTTCAAGAAAACAAATATATAGGGAAGTTTTCGTATTTTATCATAAAATTGTATGTTGTGTGTAATCATTAAAATCGCCTCATCGAGGCGATTTTAATGAGTATACTCAACATACAATTATAGTGTAGAAAATAGAAAAGATTTCCTTAAAATCTCTATTTGCCTTTTGACCTGGGGCAATGATTAACCCTTAGTGATTCGAACTACCCGTATCTAGAGCTAATCTCTATGGTCCCGAATATTTTCGAGCCATTGAAGTTCGCCTGTAACCATTATAAGGAAATAATCAGTTAACATGTTTAAATTTTATTACAAACAAGCATACATAAATTTGAATCGCCATCGGTGTACTCGTAGCTTAAGTGTTTTTTAGAAGATAGTCTTCAATTATCAAAAGAAATTCGAGCCACAACGTGAGGAAATATTTCAAAGAGACAAATTTAGTTCTCGATTCTTTGATCCGATTCGTAAATATGGTCTTATATCTTAAATCTCAAAATTTGACTTCAAAGGCTATGGAATTGATAAAATACAAACACAAAGGCAACGAGAAAAACATTGTTTCTGTCATGAAACAAATCTTCCTTTCATAAACAAAATTTCGGCACTTAAGCTGTGCCCGCCGCCATTTTTGTTGTTTCAAAAGACTCATCAAGAAAGAGTTCATGGACACTCGCTACCTCTGCCGAAAACAGGCTCATCTAAACAGTAATTTTGCAAATGTTCGTGAACGCTTTCCTTCATTGAACGTTACCCTGGTATGGGTATCGTTACCTCTTCCTTTTTAAACTCGTTCAAAAGATTTTCCTCCGTAAAGTACAGCCAGGTGCCCAGATAGCATACACTTACATGTATAAATCTATAGCGGGCTATTATCGGCCCGTCAGCTACCCTGACAGGCCGATAAGGACCCGCTATAGATTTATGTAGAATGGTTACTGGGTGATAATGCAGCTTTGTTTTCCAAATCCTGAGATAGCAACTTCAGATAAAAGTGGTGACTTATTTAAAGGATCAGTTGCATTTTAAAAGTAGCCTAATAACACAGTTTTCGGGTATCATCACGAAAACACGCCTATATAATTTTGACCCCCTTAAACCCCACTTTTATATAGTAAAACTGGGGTTTACGGGGGTATACATTATTTTTCTTATTTCTGTTCAAAACATAGATTGTGGGTACTCATTAGAACCGCCTCGTCGAGGCGGTTCTAACGAGTACCCACAATCTATGTTTTGAGCAGAAATATGAAAAATATCAGAATTTTTATCTGAAAACTTCCAGTTTTTGGTGGTGAAATTTTCAATATGTTTGAATAGGCGTGTTTTCGTAATGGAAATTTTAATGGAAAGTTTAATGACAGGCTATGGAAAATCTTCATATTTTCTGATTAGTTTCCCAAATGTGATTCAATACTTGAAGCACACAACTTCGTTTCGATATCGCTGTGACGTCGATTTCGCCGTGACGTCTGTTACGATGTTTTGTGTAAGAGTCTATTAGGCGATTTTCCTTTTGGAAATTCGAGCCCAGATTACTGATGTTCTATGTCCGCCCCATAATTTCCATAGAAATATGAGATGTATTGAAATTTAGAACATGCATGTGCATGCGTGCTATTATAAAGAAAACAACCCTTAAAGCACGTGCGAAAAGCGAATGCACAGGCTTATCAGGCTTCTTTGTGTTTTGCCAGTAGGTGTTACTGGTGTGTTGCTACACAGCAGCAGAATTTGTAGCTGTGTAGGCACTTCGGGCTTTATAGCTGTTCGAATATGAGTAATTTAAAAGACTTCTCTGCCTAAAACAAAACAGGTTTCTCTTGTGAAGAAAACAGTCACCAAAAAAGTAATTAGCACAACACGTGATCATGCACAATTGTCTGGGAATGTAACGAGCCAGGATAAGTCACATAATATTTTACAGTACACGGGCCGCTTGTTTGTTTGTTTGTTTGTTTATGTGAGTGTCTGCACTGTCTCCAAGCGGGCACATATTTATGCAACGTCGGCTCAACGTCGATGCAACGTCATGACGTTGCATCGACGTTGAGGCGACGTTGTATTTACGTCATGTGCCTGCTGGGTCTGGTAAGGATATTTTCTCTGATTCAACTGGTGGACGATTCACGTACCGTCGATGTACAGACTCGTCTGGTCAGTCTCTGATCGCATATACAGACAACCCTCCTCGAAACATCGACACCGAAACTAGAAACAACGACAAAAAGTCGTTATATGACAATTTGACTGTCTTGAAACCTTTGCTTAGGAGGTAACAATTAGTACCAAATTATGCAAGAATATTGTATTCAACACTTTAAAGAAACATATGTTTAGGATATTTACTGAGGCGATTCTAACAAATATCAAAACATACGTTCTACGAGAAAAATAGAAATACAACAAGACCGGTCATTCTCTCCCTTCCGCTGATTCAAGAAGGGCAGTTGTCAGTTTCTGGCGAAAGAATGTGCACAATACTGGTTAACCGCTTAGAGGACTAAGCTTGCCCAGTAAACGTGTGGTTAGATAAACTGAGCGCGCTCGACATGACCCCATTGGGTTGACAGGGCCGTAAAACCTCAACAGAAAACATATCAAATTGCTCATTAATTATTCTGTGCAACAGCATTTATTTTAATGGCAATGTCTTTGGGGAAAATGCTGTCGTTATAATGAGGGTTCACTGTAAGTTTCAGTATGACACGGTTTAGATACAGAAACGGACTAGACTTTGTTTGGACGGTATGGACTACTCAAATGTCTCACGCCCAACGAAGACTTTAACCAGCCTGCACAGCGCAAAGTCTGATTAGACTCTACGTTGTCCTAATGATGAATTTTGCATTTTTTGACTATCCAAAATGCGCTTAGTGAAGATGCGCAAGCTTATCTGAATCTTCGCTTGTCGTACGTTTCCCATTACGAAAATACGCCTACTCAAATATATAGAAAATTTCACCTCTAAAAACTGATTTTTATTTTTTTCAGATAAAAATCTCTGATATTTTTCATATTGCTGCTCAAAACATAGGAGAGGCGGTTCTAACGAGTAACCACAATCTATGGTTTTGAGCAAAAATAAGAAAAATATTGTATACCCCTGTATACCTCAGTTGTACTATATAAAAGTGGTGTTTAAGAGGGAGGGGTGGGTACGTTTTCTGACGTTGTGGCTCAATGCTTATCAGACTGTTTCAAACAAATCACACTCCTTCTCCTATGACAAAACTACAATATGTAAAATACGCTAAAAAATTAAATTAACCTTTACCACACTCTAGGCTAATTCAGCAGGCGACAAATATATACATGATATTTTTCTTAGTTTTTCTAGAAAAAGGGATTTAAAAGTTCATGCAAATTGTCTTCGAATGGAATTCGCATGAAATTTCAAAATCTATTTTGTGGGGAAAATTAAGAAAATATATTACAGATTTGTCGTCTGCTGGATTGCCAAGGTAAAGGTTGATTAAAAGAGCAACTCTTTGTTTAAGAGTGGTTTGAGAGTACGTATATGCGGACAGCAAAGGTCCAGATCAGTCTGCGCTTCAGCATACACTAAATGTCATGTATATTTTTGTGCCTGCTGAATTTGCCTAGAGTGTGGTAAAGGTTAATATATTTGTAGTGTATTTTACATATTGTAGTTCGGTATATTGCGCTGTCCGATCACGAAATCATTGGATGCTGTAGAATATATCGATGAATAACAAAGACCCTAATCAGAATGCGCAGCTTTGCTGATTGATCTGTATCTTCATGTGTAGTTTTAACCCATTTATGCCGAGTGGACTCTTCTACCTTAACTGTTCAGACTGATCCATTTACAATAGAAGGGGATCTGGCAAGTTATTACTATTATCATATTTAATAGAAATTCCTGTATTTAATGCAAATAGGGTAGACCCTGATCAGATGCCGCGTCTGTACTATCTGATCTGGGTCTGTACTATTTGCCAATGTCCCTTTTATGGGACATTAGGCAAAAATGGGTTAAGCTTCCTTTGTGAGCAAATCGTTTCATTCTAGAAAAGACACCATTCCAGAAGGAGATTGATATGCAAGAAAAGCAAAACTGGAAATCATAAAATAGATAATAACTCATTTACCCTTAAACTACCAGTCACAACAATTGTCGTCTGCTTTGTCTGCTTGTGATTTTAAAAGTCAGTTTTGCAAACAGTGCGGACTCAGATCAGACTGCTCCTAGAGGAGCAGTCTGATCAGGGTCCACACCGTTTTACTGTACGCATAAAATAGGTTTGAAAAATTTGCAAGAATATTCAGCAGACGACATTAAACAGACGACATTTTCAGATGCAGGTTTTCTTGGCGTTTTAAGGGTTAAGAAAACTTAAAATCACATTAACATTTTGAGATCATATCTGCAATCTGATTATTTATAACCTGTAAGAGGAGATACGGACATAGGTACATCTATACACCCGTAATGCAAGAATTTCACACTTTTTTTCAAGTATTCGCATCATTATATTCATAAGGTGCGATAAAGAAATAAATCTTTATATTGTGCAAACTTATTTTGATGATGAGATCATTCCACTGCATTGGTAACTTACTGTCGCTACCCTCGAGAAGTACCGAAGAATTTTAAGAATATTGCATCCTTCTAAATACTCATGATTTAGTCATTGTGTGTTTCTTGCTGCAACGAATTTATGCTTTTATTCGTCTTTGTGGCTTTTTCCATACATTTTCTGTGTTTATCCGTCTACTCAGTATATACGATGTGTGATGACGTCATAGCCATCTTTTCCGGTAACTGCTGTTGTCGCCTATGGAAATTATTTAGTGGTAAGCACCCTTATGGCGTTCCGTAATATTTCATATCGTACGTGTATGCCGAGGATATGAAACATTTCCGTACTGGCGCTGCATCAAAGTCCATTTTGCACACAGTGTTCATGAGATCTCAGTAAGCATTCAACATAAATCTACAGCGGACCGTTATCGGCCCGTCAGGTTAGCTGAGGGGCCGATAACGGCCCGCTGTAGATTTATAAGAAATTCTAGCTGGGATAAGTGCCTTGGATTGGATTCGTCTTCTGTTTTACTCGCGTGAAACCTCACCTTGATCTCCTGATGCAGCTCTGTCACCAGCTCTAAACAGTGCTGCAACAGTGCAAACAAAACGAACACAAAGAGCAAAGTAGACAGGCATTGAAGAAGCTGGCCACAATCTAGCATCACAACATAAAAACAGTAAGCAAAGTTGGCAATTTTGAAGTTTTGTATTTATGTTGAGGTTTAACGGCCCAGTCGACCCAATGGGATCATTTCGAGCACGGTCAGTTTACCTAACCACACGTTTACTGGGCAGGCTTAGTCCTCTAAGCGGTTAAACAGTATTATGCACATTCTTTCACCTGAAACTGACAACTGCCCTTCTTGAATCAGCGGAAGGGAGAGTATGACCGTAGAAAATATTTCATGATCCATTACCACGAAAGAATGTTGCCGATCTCGGCGGGGGTTGAACCCGCGACCTCCTGGTCTCCAGTCGGAAGGCGCATCCAACTGAGCCACCGAGGCCGGCGCAACTTGGAAGTAAGGAATATGTTGAGGATCAGAATTCAGCCAAATGCTGTAATGGAAGCCTATGGAAAAGTAATAAGGCTCCTGGTCCCTTTATGTGAAGGGACAGGTTTCCGGCTAAACAAATCTATGCCAAATGATATTACTACTGGTTTAAAGTAGATCAAGGCTGACAGCACAAACTGCATAACTAACAATACTTCCATTATAGACAGAATAAATTACCCCATATTACATATTGCCCATATTGGAAGAGGCGAGTATTAATTGCAATTATGTCAGGCTGGCTATGTGATTTAGATATTCTTAGAGAAAATGGCAAAAGTCTTTGCAAACGGTGGAGCTTAAGCGACAGCAAGTATTTAGTCTGCAGAATTTTCCCAGTAAACATTCTACATAAATCTACAGCGGGCCGTTATCGGCCCGTCAGCTGCCCTGACGGGCCGATAACGGCCCACTATAAGCCCACTATAGATTTATAAAGAATGCTAGCTGGGTTAAGCTAAGCAGACATTTAAATTATTTGTCGCACTAAGCCATTAAATGAAATGTGACATCTGTGGTCAGTATCATTATGATATCTGAGAAATTGGGTTATAATGAGAGTTGCGACCAAATGGTTATTGCATTTTGACTGATGGCTCGAAATTTAAAACCATGCAGTAACCTATACTTCTTGCCCTGAGCATAACACGGAGTATCGCCTTTCCTTTGAATACAGATTCAGGTATGCATTTCCCTACTCCTCCAATAACAAAATTACTAATGTCGCGATATGCCATCAAATAAAACATCACGAAAACATGCCTATATAATGTTGGCCCCCTTAAACCCCACTTTCATATAGTAAAACTGGGGTTTACAGGGGTATATATTATTTTCTTATTTATGCTCAAAAACGTAGATTGTGGGTACTCGTTAGAACCGCCTCACCGAGGCGGTTCTAACGAGTACCCACAATCTATGTTTCGAGCAGACATATGAAAAATATCAGATTTTTTGTATCTGAAAAGTTTCAGTTTTTGGAGGTGAAAGTGTCTATATATTTGAATAGGCGTGTTTTCGTAATGATGTGACATCCTTCATTCAATACGTGATTAATGTACACCATGGTCAGTTTCATTTTGGTATCTTTGAGATATGATCATGATTATTGCGACTAACTGGTTATTGCATAGTTTCTTGAAAATTAAAACCAATCAATAACCTGTAATAAGAAGAACATGAGGCCCATGGGCCCAAATTCGCTCACCTGATCAAATCCGCATTGCATATCTATCAATGACATGCTAAATTCTTCCAGTATTGCCACAGCAACTAGGACAGAAATTGGACTGTGCTTTAAAAAGGACAACCTTAGGATCATCATTTAAACAAAATTGGTAGACGTTGCGTCCCCAATGCTATATATATGTACCACGTTTCAGCTTCATAGCTTTCTTGGTTCTGGAGGAGAAGAGTTAAAAGATATTTGTTCAATGGTGCAGAATCATTTGAACAAAACGACCATACCTCTTTTACAGAAAGCCAATGTGAAATCTGATGAAATTTGGTCAGAGAAAAGAGACATTTAAAGATTACATGATTTTATCATGCATATAGCCCTGCGGAAAAGGCAGATAACCCCTAGGGTACAACATATTGATGGAAACTAAACAATGATTACAATTTGAATCATACATTGGAAGTTTCGGCCGTTAGTCTTAGAAACATTTTGAGAAAACGTTGTTGTTTTTTTTTCAAAAACATGTTTATGAAGACACAAATTTGACTTTACCGTAAAAAGGTCATTCATGGATTATCATCTGATCGAATGTGGTAGACCTAGAGTTCCCGATGTTATATCCGAAGTTTCTTGGTTCTGGGAAAAAATCAAGTTTTCTTTTTTTTTTTTTTTTAACAATATATGGCTAAGGCGGCCATCTATATGAAAGTAGAACCTGTCAATATCTCTTCAAGAGAAGGCCCGATGTGAAATCTGGTGAAAACTGACCATGCAGTTTCAGAGAGAAAGCCTTAAGATTACAGGATTTTATACGGAAAAGGGCAGATAATTCACAGGGAACAAAGTTTTATTGTAACGAAAAAGGTTTACTACACTGTAAATATGAGCCATTAGTTTTTAATACATTTTGAGAAAATGATTCTTCACTATTTTCCCCAGACAAAAGTATTGAAACACTAATTTGACCTTGCCGTATCAAGGTCTAAGGCCATCTTAGGATCATCATTTGAACAAACTTGGTAGACCATCAGTCCCCGATGCTATATACCAAGATTCAGCCAAAGCGTTCTTGGTTCTGGAGAAGAAGTTTTTTTTAAGTGTTTTACCCATATAAGGGTATAGTGGCCAACATACTTAATGAACCGTGATCATTTGTTTAGTGTTTCAACCTACCTTTAACAAAAGATTCCACATAAAGTTTGAACAAAATTGGCCAAATGGTTTTAGAGAAGGAGACGTTTAAAGATTACACGATTTTATACATCTATTTAGCCCAGAGGCAAGGGCAGATAACCCTGGGGAACAACATTTTTATTTAAACTAAAAGGGTATGCTACTTTGATCATATATTGTAAGCTTCAGTCATAAGCCTTTAATTCATTTTGAGAAAATCATTTATCAATATTTCCCCATGCAAATGCATACGGATGCAATTTTGACCTTGCCATAAAAAAGTCAAAGGTCAACTTAGGGTAATCATTTAAACCAAGACAGAATATTTAGACGTAAACGTTTAAATACCGGCACAAATTTTGTTCATGTTTACAGAGATATGGGAAAAGGGTATACTAAAGTTTAATAAATTTTCAATGTAACAGGTAAAATCGAAAAGCAATGTGATTCTTTAACTATCACTGCCACAGGAGATAATAATAAGCTTTTGCAAACAGCATAGATAGATCCAGATGAGCTGTTTGACATTCAGTATTTCAACTTTATATATAAACTTATTTTCTTTGCAAGCGATAGTTTGTTTAAAAAAAAAAGAAGACGACAAATATCGTCTGAAATTTGGCACCGAAAGAGATAATGTTTGCTTTTATTAAGCTTTATGAAATTTCTTGATTGAAATGAAAATAAAATGTTTATAACACAGTTTCTAATAAGAACTTATATACAAACTGACGTTCCCGGCAAATATAAAAAATATAAAATGTCCTTAATGAGCTAATCGAATAGTCTTCCATATGTAAAAATCCAAAGCTGTATTAAGAGACCTGCGCGATTCCCGCGCCGGTCAAAAATTTGGAAGACCTTGAGTCCCCGATGCCATATACCAAAATTCGGTCTCAAAGCTTCCCTGAATCTGGAGAAGAAGATTTTAAGTGTTTCACCATATATGGGCATGGTGGCCATCTTAATTAACGGACTGTGACCATTTGTATAAATTTTCAACCCCTTTAGCACGAGACTCCACATAAGGTTAAAGAAAATTGGCTCAGCGGTTTCAGAGAATAAGACATTAAAGATTATGCACAGGGACAAGGGCAGATAGCCCCGGTGGACTAAATTTATAGTGTTACTAAAAGGATTTGCTACATTGATCATACATTGTAAGTTTCAGCCATAAGTCTTTATTACATTTTGCGAAAATGATGTTTCAATATTTTCCATACAAATGCACAGAGAAGCAAATTTGACTTAGTCGTAAATAGGTCAAAGGTCAACCTAGGGTCATCATTTGAACAAACCTGGTAGACCTTGAAGCCCCAATGCTATATACCAAGTATCAGCCTCAAAGCTTCCTTGGTTCTTTAAGATTCAGCCGCAAAGCAGCCATTGTTCTAGAGAAGAAGACTTTTTTTTAAGTGAGTTGGCTATATATGGGTATGGCGGCCATCTAAATTAACGGATCGTGACCATTTGTATAGTCAGGGATCAAAAGTAATTCCATGGCGTCAAAAACCCCATAGAGTTCAATGCATTTTCATGCTTACAATAAATAAATAAATAAATAAATAAAATAAAAAATAAATAAATAAAAAAATAAATAAATAAAAAATAAATACTAATAATATAATAAAAAATAGTGTTTATATCTTTATAATCTTTATAATGCTCACATCATTTGAAAGCTGGACGATTTATATAATATACATTTTGATTCTCTTGTATTTTCTCTAAGCAAAATTTGGGGGACAAAGAACTGAATTTTATGTTAGACATTTTGGGCAGTTTGTGAGCGACGTAAACATCGACGTCAATAACAAACCTATTATTTTTTAAATATTCTCTTAATTTAAATCGTTGTATCTAAGATGACAGATATCCGATATTTATCAAAGACATATATTTTGGGCATGCATCATTTACCCTTCATTACAGTACATCAGTATTTTCTTTAGGGTGTTACACAATAGTAAGTATCTTGTAAACATTAAAATGCGTTAAAGTCTATGAGAAAATATTTTCGGGGAATTACTTTTGGCCTCTGTATAAATTTAAAATACCTTTTTGCCACAATGCGCCACAAAAAGTTTTAAAGAAGAATGACTCGGCGATTTCAGAGAAGAATGTGTTTAACGGATACACGGTTTTATGCGTACATATATATAGCCAAGGGAAAGGGCAGATCATCCAGGGAGAACTACTTTTTATTGTTGCTAAAATGTTTTTCTACCATGATCATACTTTATAAGTTTCAGCCATTAATATTTATTACATTTAAAGAAAATGATGTTTCAATGTTTTATCCCTACAAATGCGTAGGGGCGCAAATGTTACATCATCATAAGAAGCTCAAACGTCAACCTAGGACCATTATTTGAACAACTTGGTACATCTTAATTCCCAGATGCTATATACCAAGATTCAGCCTCAAGGTTTTTTTGGTTTTAGAGAAGAAGATTTTTTAATGTTGTTACCATGTGAGGGCATTGCGGCCATCTTGCTTTGCGTACCATGATAATTTGTACAAATCCACACACCCTCCCCCCCCCCCCCCCCCCCATTAACAAAAGGCCCCACTTGAAGCTTGAAGAAATATGGCCCAGGGATTTCAGAGAAGTAGTTCAAAGTCGTGGACTGAAGGACGGACGACGGACTAAGGACGGGGAATGACCACAACAACTCATCCTGAGCCTTCGGCTCCTGTGAGCTAAAAACGTATTTTTATTAACTTTTATTTCCCATTCAGCATGCAAGTATTTGGCTGACCCTGTGATCCCGAAATCAGCTAAGGTTTAATTTAATGAATAGGTTATTGCAAAGTCTTAATTTTGGAGCCGTTAGGCGAGAACTTTTAAACTAGCAATAACCGATTATGTCCCAATAATCCTTCAAGACTACATCTCACAGTTGTCATAATGAGACTGACCACAATGTACACCAATCATGTATTTGGTAAAGGATGTCACGTTTTCATTTAACAGCTTATTGTGACAACTTTATCAAAATTAAAGTTTAGAGACAAAATTGGTTGTTAAATACTCGCCTGACGGCGCGAAAATAAACGTCTGGGCCCAGTTGTTCAAAGCTTACAATGTCGTTAGTTAACGATTCGTTAAAATTTACATCGAGTGATACGCAAATATTCTGATATTTTTTGCTGAAAAAATGTGAGTAGCTTTTGCAGTGCAAAAGCTACTCACATTTTTTCAGCAAAAATATCAGAATATTTTTGCTGAAAAAATGTGAGTAGCTTGCAAAAGCTACTCACATTTTTTCAGCAAAAAATATCAGAATATTGTGTATTGAATCCGCTAAAACAGTTAACGAAATGACCCTTAACGAGCTCGTTAAGCTAACGACGCTTTGAACAACCGGGCCCTGATTGCAACATACATTTATTCTTTTACCGCTGTCAAGGCTAAATCAGCAGGTGACAAAATGGATGATTTTCCTTATTTTCCCTACAAAATAGGTTTTGACATTTCATACAAATCGTCTCCTAAGAGGAGAACTGTCAAACCTATTTTTTCTAGAGAAAATAAGAAAAAAAAATAAATAAGACGTCGTCTGCTGAAAATTTACACCAACAAAATAAGCATTAAGTTGTGTATTCGCGTAGAATACATGTAGGTCAAGATTATCTTTATTTATGTCAGTAAAGATATCGGTTATCTTGTAACTTTATGAACGGTATGTTAGCCCTTCAAATGAAAATCAGAATACAGCAGACGACATTTTGAACTATCTTTTTTATAATTATTATTATATTTCAAAGAAAATAATACTGAGCTATTACATTGTGACCATTAACGCGCTAATCACAACTGCAGCAGACGACATTCTAGTTTTCAGATAAATTAACTTGACATTTCATGTGAATCGTCTGTCAAGTAGCAGAGGATTCACTTGAGCTGTCAAGTTAAATTTTCACATAAAATAGCACACTCAATTTTAGAATATCGTACTCTACAAATTAACAGAAATTCGGGCAGGAGTTAAGAGGAGTTTCAGAGAATTAATGTCTTAACGTTCCATATCTGCCTAGAATGTAGTGTCATTTTTTTTCTCTGAATAATAAATAAAAAAAAATACAAACTAAAAATTACCAAAGTAAAGATATACAGATATGTTTTAACAACACATGATCATATGAAGTTAGTAAGAGTTATTTATAAACGTAAGATAGACATATCCACGTGCTGTTATCGCTTAACACTCTGTGTTACTTTTCAGCAGACGGCATACTTAAATATTTTGTTTTCTTTTCTTCCCAGAAAAAAAAGGATAGGACAGTTCATGCAAATTGTCTCCACTGGAGACAATTTGCATGAAATATCCAATCCTGTTTTCTGGGAAAAATAAAAAAAAATCACCCAATTTGCTGTCTCCTGAATTAGCCTAGAGAGCGGCAAAAGTTAAATAATGCTAACAAGGAATATCATTTATATTATTTGAGACTGCCGGAAAAATATATAAGGATTGTACTTCCATTAAAGTGGTGCGTATAGACATACGCACGTGCTACGCATCACGGAATGGGTATTTTTTTTTTTTTTTTTTTTTTAAGAATTCGACAATTTTCTTATATTTTTCCACATAAAAAAGGATTTAGCAGTTCATGCGAAGTGTCTCCAAATGAAAACAACGAGCATAAAATGTCAAATCTTTTTTTTTTATTTGGGGGAGGTGTGTGTGTGTGTGTGTGGGGGGTGATAATAAGAAAATATCAAATTTTCGTCTCTTGAACTAGCCTAGAGAGTGGTAAAGTGTTAAATAATTGGTTTGAAAGAATCTAACTAACAAGGAGTGTTATTGCAAGAGTGTCGGAACTATTTATATGAGCAATGGTGCATATTTCCAAGGACTGATTATACTTATATCAGGTATTTCTGACTGTAATTATAACAATGGACGTCGTTTTAGTTCTCTTGTTTGTGGTGGTTCTGCTTGTTTCCTACCTCTTTCTATCTAGAGATAAAAGATTACCGCCAGGACCATTTACACTTCCACTTATAGGGAGTTATCCTTTTCTGAAACAATTACAAAGTCGTCCGCCTCATGTTGTATATTTGGAAGCATCGAAGGAATATGGGAATATATTTAGCTTTAGAATTGGGCAGCAGATGTTTGTCGTTTTGACTGGGTATGAGACGGTCTACCAGGCACTTGTCAAACAGGCTGATGTATTTAGTGACAGACCAAATTTTCTTCCAGTGATGCAAGAAGCGTACAAAGAAGGCCGAGGTAATGTACTTTTTTATCATATACAGTCGACTCTCGTTATCTCGAATTCCATGGGACTCTCTGAAATACTTCGAGATTTCCGTACCTCGACATATCAAATTTGCAGAGTTCAGAAAAAAAATAATTCGGTTAACCACATTTAATAAATATATATAAATTGGACTCTTGAAGTTAGAGATATATTGAAAATATTGTGGAAAAGAGGAGAAATTGCTCCTGAGGAGCAATTTCTCCTCTTTTCCACAATATTTTTTACCTGTTGTTAGATTTTCATGTTTAGGCAGGGACCAGATTTTCACTTCGAGATAAGCGGTTATTCGAGATAAGCGAGTTCGAAATAGCGAGAGTCAACTGTAGCTATAAATATAGAATATTTAAAGATGAGCGACATCTGTAGAACACGCGTGCATATATAACTTGATATCAATACGATTACTTGATCGTGCACGCTCACTCGGATGCCTTCGAACATTACTGTTACATGCCGTTGCTTTCTATGACGCCTTAGAGTATAACTTCACGCAAAAATTTGTCAAGCATTTATACAGACTCTGAATTTTAGATAATGAAAATGCCTATTTTGAGGGTACAGTCAACGGAAAATGACGCAAAACTATGTTAACTTCGAGGATTGTTCAATATGTAGGCCTAATGTGTTTCGTACTACAATCTCGATAAACTCGTGCACGATTTCAAAAATTTTGATACACTTGGATAGCTCTGTTCAATACGATTACAATGGTACATGGACCTCTAGCTCAACTCGGTTTTAAAATAATCTTCGTTTCAATAGAGCCAGTCATTGACCACTGTTGTAAAAATGGTTGGGAAAGGTGTTGAGAATATTGAAGAAATAAGAGTTTACATAAAAGTTCGCATAAAACTTGGTTATTCGGTAAAGCAGATTTCTACTGAATTGGGGGATGTTTATGGGTCCCAAAACGTATCTTATGTGACAGTTCATAGGTGGGGAAAGAAATATTATACTGGCACAGTGTCTGTTAAAGATGCTACAAAATCAGGACGACCTGTAATTGCAACAGGCAAGACCAACGTCTCCAAAGTTAGGGAAATAATTGATAGTGATGGCAGATATATGATTCGCGAAATTGTCAAAGCTGTTGGCATCGTGAGTATATTTCATTCTGAAGTGTATTTTGAAAGTACGAACACTTTCTGCTGAATACCTCATCTGTTGACAGATGAACAAAAAGAGACGCATACATTTGGCCAAACAATTGCTAAAAAAGTTTCTAAAGGCAATCTGCAAATATTGTTACTTGTGTCGAGACATCGGTGCACTATTTCGAACCAATTAGAAAATTTGAAAACAATATATGGCTATTCAAACACGGTAGACGGCCTGTAGTTGCTAAAAGGACAGTAGGCACCAAGAAGGTCCTCAATGCTATATTCTTCTCATGTGACGGTATATCCATACAAGTTCCGGTGCCGAAAGGCAAAAGTGTCACTGGTCGGTATGACAGTGATTTTGTACTAAAAAAGCTCAAGACTAGTTATCAGAAAAGACAAAGACGTTTAGTGACAGGATTTCAGCATGTTTGTCTACTGCATTATAATGGCTCCAGCACATACATCTGAAATTGTAAAGCACTTTCTGAAGTCGGAGAAGGTAACCGTCTTGTCACATCCACCGTACTCTCCAGATCTACACCCCCCCCCCCCCCCCCACACACACACACGCCCATCCCCTCCCCTGCGACTTTCTTTTGCTTTTTCCAAAATTGAAGAAAGCCCGTGACGGGCAAGCGTCCCCCGACGGCCTGGCTTTGTTAGTAAAGGGTTATGAATTTGAAATCCGTATAGTAGGCGAATAATCTTCAGACCATATCAAACAAATATGCATAGTTTCAAACTGATCGGTAGAAAATTCTAGGAAGAGTTGGGCCACAAGGTATCTATTCCAATACTAATTGGACCTGGAAGAAACAATAGGTCAAAAAGTGGAAAAAGTTGATAAAAAATAACGAAAGGATAACCCCAAAACCACATGCACATTATTAGACCATGTTGAACAAGTGTGCATAGTTTGACAATGATGGATGGAAAACTGTAGGATGAGTTGAACCCAACAGGTATCTATTCTAATAATATTCGGACCTGAAAAACGTCGAAAAAGTGAGAGAAATTGATTAAAAATGATGGGAGGATAGCCCCAAAAGCACATCCACACCTTCAGAACATGCCAAAAACACCTGCACAGCTACAAAACGTTTGGTATAAAACTGTAAGAGGAGTTGCGCCCACAAGCTACCCACGTCATCGTGTCACAACTAAAAATAAAACTTTTCAAAATGATCGGTGGAAAACTCTAGGAGGAGTTGCGCCCACAAGGTATTTATTGTAATAGTTATCTGACCTGAAAAAAATTAAGTCGAAAAAGTGGAAAAAAAAAAAGTTTATAAAGAATAACGGAAAGATAACCCAAAAACCACATGCACATCTTCAGACCATGACAAAAAAAACACCTGAAAAGTTTCAAAAAGATCGGTTTAAAGCTGTAAGAGGAAGTGCGTCCACAGGCTAACCATCTTATTGTGTCTACGGACAGATGAATTCTCGGATGGACGGTCGGACGGAAGGACGTACAGATGAACCTGTTTTATTATTCTCCTTCGACTAATGTCGGGGGACAAACACATTTTATCTGGTCGTCGATAGAACTCCAGGCAAGCCCTTGTCTCAGCCCTCAGCCAGTGTCTCAGAGGTATACCCAAATCAGCATACCGTGACGTATTCCAGAAGTGGATTCACAGACTGAAGTTATGTGTTTCCAGCCGCGGAGAATACTTTGAGGGATGTAACGTTAATTTGATCATGTGAGTCAGTTCCTTTTAAAATCATACACAATACATATTACATACCGAACAACCCTCGTAAATAACTTTACTGCATATCACGTATGCAATAAGCTTTACGTTGGTCATAACCGTATCACGTGCATGTCTCTATGTATGAGTAAAGGCATGAGCGAGCATTATCACTTGATATGGACCGGTCCATAAAATGTGATAGTGCCCGCTCTGCAAACCGGTGCGAAAAGCACGGATTCTGAAAGCAGCGAAATGGTTAACAGCCAAATAAGTAAAAAAAGTTCTTCATGCCTGATACGTGCGAACAACGACGACCAAGATAAGACTGCGCAAATGTCCATATAAAACTGCGCATTATAATCAGGGATTTTATTTTCATCGCCTGTTTGATTAGTATGAAAAGTCATTACATGACCAGCTTCAAACTCATTTTCACTGCCAAAAACCTACCTTATCGTAATTCAGTTATGCGATGTTATGTCAATGAAACTCATGGAAACATTATAAGATATTGTAATGCCAAAGAGTGTTTTAAACACACATTTGCGGAAATTATTTTATCAAGATGAAAAGTTAGCCTTAACCCACGTTTCACTTTTTGTACACCTAAAGTGCGAAATGAGAGGCTAGGAATATATGAGTAAAATTACGTTATGTGTCGATAGTTAGATTTAGTGGCTGCATATTGCGAAGGCTGACAGATTGTTATATTAGTGTGAGCTCTCTGGAGACACATTTTAATGCCGTGTCCAATTTCCATGTGCTTGTAAATTGTCATTCAAAATGTCAAGAGCTGAACAATGCACTAGCACTAAAAACAAATATAGTAACCTAAGCTTCGGACATATTGAAGGTTTATGGACTGCCCTTCGGCCAGGATCTGGACCGACAAAATGATGTGAACTTCGCCTGCGGCTCGGTCCATATCATTCCGTCGGTCCAAGTCCTGGTTCTCCGGCAGTCCATAAAATTTCACAGTGCCCTCAGTTTAGGTTTATATGCTTAAAAAGGGTAATTGCACTGATATTGGTGAACATTGCCCGACGATGGGATATTAAAGGACCCTCGCAAACTCACTCCTTTTTCATCCCAACCCAGGAAAATGCCCAGCAGTATCAGTGCACTAACCCGATATTGTTTTACTTTAAACTAAATCATTACGTTAACATACCTATTCTTTTTAGCTATGATTATCTTGTCGCAAAAATCCATCAAATGAAACACGATGCTCTTGCTTAACGGCACAGTCCGGTAACGTTTTGATCAGTCACCGTATGTCACTCATGTTTTGGTCATAGTGATAACTACGACAAAAGATTTGTTCTACAATGACACTGAACAATAATCCATATATAGCATCATAGAATGCACTGTTAATTTCATTTTATTTGTATGTTATTCTTAAATAAAACAAAATTTAGTATGATAGTATTCTTGACGACTTTCAGGTATACTTTTGCAAACGTATAACCACCAATGGAAGACGATGCGCAGGTTCACCCTTCAGACATTGCGTGATTTCGGTGTTGGTAAGTCCTCCCTGGAAGAAAAGATCATGGTTGAAGTTGAGGCGGCAACGCAGTATCTCAAAGACACAAACAAGCAGCCCTCTGAAATGACATCTTTACTTCAGATGGTCATCGGAAATGTAATTTATGGCATAATTTTCGGAAAGAGGTAAGATAGTTTAAACGTGATCAAATTCATATGAAACGTGGTTTGGTTTTTATATATATCGTAAAGATCTAGCACAGCCAATGAGATTAATCAGTAACATTCCTATACGCATTTTTACTCTCATTACATTAACATACTATGTGAAACTGGTAAGCAATCGCCCTACATGAGGCGGGTTTTGGAACCATAGCTTATTGAGTTTATTTTTATTTTGCCCGAAAATTATGTTGTGGGTACTCATAAGGAGCGCCCATAGCATAGTAAATGTATGCATAATTAAGGCTTGTGGCGAAGTAAGAAAATTTTATCTAGATCGCTTTCGTACTTGGAGTTAAGGTTTAACCTTTGTTTTAAGGTTTGCCTGGTGTTGTTTTGTTCTTGTGTTTTTCTGTCCTTTGAGCATTGCAATTACCTCGCTTGGGGAAGAGAGAGCTAATCTTAGTGCTTTTCGTGCGTCAGGTGAGAAATAATTTAAAACTAATCAACAATCAATTTGTCGCTAACTTGCCTATCTTGTTTTTGAAAGAGGAACTAAATAAAAGTTTTGCTAATTTCGGGATCACAGTGTCAACAAAATATATAGCTTACTGAAAAGAAATAGCAGATGACAAAATACATTGTTCTTCTTATAAGTAATTTTGCTAGTGGAGGAGAAGGGTAATGTACACTTGAAACTGACTTTTAAGACAAGGATTCACCGTAGTGCATATTATATTTTTATTTCTTTTGGGATCATTGATCCAATTCTGGTTACTTTGAAAATCGAAAACCGCTTAAGCTGGTGCTGAGGGGGAGGGGGGGGGGAGGGGACGGGGGAGGGCGGGGGGGGGGGTGGTAGGAGGGGGGAGGAGGGGGCGTATGGATCTTCGCAAGTTTAATTGCTACATGTGAAGAGACTTAAAAAACGGTTTCCGATTTTTGTTCTTTAGTGTGTTCTTTGTTTTCAAAGTTTAGATACTAATCTATATACAAATGAAAATGAAATGCAACGCTCTGTTTTTTTATGGTCAGAGTATGAACAAATTCAACTGTCTGCTCGCGCATAAAACACAACAGATAAAATATTTGCTGTTATGGTGAGCTTTGATTGGTTCAGTCCTGCTTGATTTCAAGTGGTCTGCATTTACGGCAAAGGCATTTGATACTTTTAATTGTTTTATGTACCGCGGCTCATTTATTGCACAAACAGCGAGTTATTCTTTGTCGACGCAATGCCATCAGTGTCATATATGCATGGGTTGTTGATAAGTTTAAATTTCGAGCCGTTAGGCGAGAAATTTAAAATCAGTCAACAACCAATTTGTCGATAATGTGCCCGCTTTGTTTTTGATAGAGGAAATATTTAGGCTGTAGCCTTTAAAAAACACTTTTGCTGTTTTCGTGATCACAGGGCCATTTAAATATATTGCATGCTGCAAGGGAACTAGCATATGACAAATATATGTTTCTTCTTATAAATAGGGGAGGAGAAGCAGAATGCAGTTTACACTGTATTCAAAGAAAAAGCTTCAAATCCAAATGAAAATAAAATGCTAAGCTCAATTTTATGTTCAGAGAGAAAAAAAAAAATAAAAAATACTTAAATGTCTGGTCGAGTTTAAAATTCAGCATACTAATTGTTTGCTGTCAGTATATTGTTTCATAAGAGTGTGGTTTATCTCTACAGATGAAGGATTTTCATTGGTCAAGTATCGGGATTTTCAATTACTTGCGTTTTCAGCATGAAAACTTGATACATTATATTGTTTTATAAACCACAGATCATTTATTTAGCAAATAGCGACAGATGCATATCCAGCATGCTGAAGGGACAAAAATACACGTTTCCTCTTTGTTTGTTTAGGGTAGGAGAAGGGAAATGTACAATTTAAACTGTTTTCAAAAACGCGCACGACAAAACCTAATATAAGACGTGCGACCAGCGAAGATTCACACCAGTCTGCGCATCCTCGCAGTCTGATCAGTCTGCGCTGATCGCAAGTGCCCTCTACAGCCCCTGGGCTATCCAGAGGGATTAATGAGAATCCTTGCCATACTAGATGGACGTACAAGCTGATCAGAGCCTTTGCTGGTCATACAGGTCTTATTGTAGGTTGTGTATCGTGTATTGCTCAGTGCAAATGAAAATGAAATACAAAACTATGTTTTCGGGTCGGAGAAGGAAATGATTTAAATGTCTTGTTTAGTTCCAGATTCAGCATATTAGTTGTTTCGCTGTCAGTTATACTGCTATTCCCTAAGAGTGGGGTTTACCTCTGCTGCTTATTGCCGCTATTTGTGCAATAAATGAGCTGTAGTACATACATAATGAAGAGTGTTAATTAAAACCTATTAAACCTCGATAAACCACACTCTTATGGAAACAGTATACCTGACAGCGAACATATAGTATGCTGAATTTGAACTGAACAAGACATTTTTTTCTCTCCGACCCGAAAATAATATTTTGCAGTTCATTTCCAGTTGCATTTGAAGCATTTTCTTTTAAGACACTTTGTTTCCATGGCGCGGCTCCGTTATTGTAGCTGTGTAAAGGAGGATACATGTAGTTAAGAGTAATCAATTTTGTTGGTAAAAGAGCAGACTTGCTACTATGAATCCAGAACGTAATACTTTTTTTATGCACTCAATCCAGTATTTCCGTGTCATTGTATATTTTGTCAATATTCTACTAAACCTAACCTGCCTCAACATGCTTTGAATTCATTTCATATATGAGTACTTTGCCCTATTGAGTGAGATATGTATGCATTTTACTAACAGCCATTTAGCTAATCAAATGGTCAATCTTAAACATAATACTTTCCAAGACAGAGTTCGTTTCACCAGAGATACAATAGTTATACCGCTATTCCATACATTGATTACCTAATGTTATGTAGTCAAGTAGCACAGTTGTGCTTACCATCACGAAAACATGCCTATATAATCTTGATCCCCTCAAATCCCACTTTTATATAGTAAAACTGGGGTTTACAAGGGTATACATTATTTTTTTCTTATTTCTGATCATAAACATAGATTGTGGGTACTCGTTAGAACCGCCTCGGCGAGGCGGTTCTAACGGGTACCTACAATCTATGTTTTGAGCAGAAGTATGAAAAATATCAGAGTTTTTTATCTGAAAATTCTCAGTTTTTTTAGGTGAAATTTTATATATATTTGAATAGGCGTGGTTTCGTAATGACTAGCCAATTATTCGTCAGCACCATATCGGTTTCTGAAATGCCACGGAGTAGCTTATGTAGCATAATATTGTCTGGTCAATCCAACAAATGTACCCGATTAGGACGAAGGAAAAATACAGTAATTTGATAAATTTGGGATATCTGAACCCAAATGAGCCAAGATGAAGGAGGCGTGGCGTTTCCGAAACGAGTTTGGAAGATACAAGAACAAATCTGTCAGGGTCCTAAAATGCGAATGCCAGTTAGTTTTGCCCCTTCAAAGAATTATTTGTTTTGAAGTACCAAATTTGTGTCTGATCATATGCTTTGGTGATAAGAAGACAACAGACTACAGACGCCATAATGTTACATGTTCCTTTCCAATAATCAAATTTGCAATATGCACAATTTTCTTAAGTGATTTACAGAAAATAAGGTTTGAGAATTAAGTGCCGTATGGCGACTATAAAACGTCTCCCCATACTTCATAATAGTGCATATCGTATTGTCTGGTACTTGCGACCATTGCGTGTATTTCTCTTGTATGGTTAAAAAAAAAAAAAAAACACAAAAAAAAAACCACAAAAAAAACTGCTCGACTCGATGCTAGAGAAATGTGTTGCATCGCGTCGCATAACCCAGTACGCTTATGACCAGACTCAACAAAACTGAGTCTTTTGATTTCATTTCTTCTGTGCGGTCTTTGTTTCAAACGGCCCTTTTTACAGAACATATTTGATTTCATTACAGATGGTGCTAAATGACACTGGATAGACGTAAACCCTCTCCCCGTACTTCATTATAGTGTAGATACGTAATAACTTTTGGTACTTTGGGACCATTGCACAGATTTCATTTCATTACGAAAACACGCCTATTCAAATATATAGAAAAATCTCACCTACAAAAACTGAAAATTTTCAGATAAAAAACTTTGAAATTTTTCATATTTCACCTCAAAACATAGATTATATACATGTTTTTGAACAGAAATAAGAAAAATAATGTATACCCACGTAAGCCCCAGTTTTACTATATAAAACTGGGATTTACAGGGGTCAAAATTATATTAGGCATGTTTTCGTGATCTGTATGGAAAACAGAGTTCTACACAACTCATTGTGCTATGTGACGGCCGCAAAAAGTCTCCCCGTAGATCATCATAGTGCAGGCTATATTTCCTTTGCTTTGGGATCATTGAGCCCATCCTGATTATTTTGAAAATCGAATACCGCTTAAGCCGGCGCTAGGGGGCACCGAGTCTACTGTTTTTATTTAATTCAAGAAAAATGCTAGCTATAGAATGATCAGGCCATGAACATTTCCCATGGGTGGTTAGGCTTGGTTTAAACATATTTTATTTCATATATTTCTCAATACATCAATACATCTACATAGACATTACATGAGTATGTTAATATTTAAAAGGGATTCGAAAAAAGCTATATAGCTTATGTGAATTCGTTTCCCTCAGTTCCTGAGCATCAAATCAAAACGTTGTGACCATGCATGTACAAGTAGTTAACTAGCTAACTAACTAAATAAATAACGAAGGGAAAGAAAGGTGAAAGAAAAGAAGCGAAAGAGAGTGCAGTTTAAGAGCTTAGAGAGTAGTGGATGTATAATAGAGACGTATTAGAATACGACTTATAAAAAAAAAAAATAATATTTTTCAGGCACAATCACGTAATATAGGCCAGAAGTAAAGAGAGTGATGTGGGGGCCCTACTTTAAATAAATAAAAATCAAATCTTACTTCAAAAATTGAGACTTATGGATTAAAACCGATTTTAAACTACAAATGTATTGTTATATTAGAAAACTAAACAATATTCAGACAATATATTATGTTACTAGCTTTATGGAAATTAGTAGCGAGCGCAGCTCGCGACGCGCGAAGTGCGTCGCAAACGAAGTGAGCTCTACGGTAGAGAATATGATCAAGGAAAAGTAACATACAACGATATATACTTTCAGCAGAAATCGCTCTGACCAATTTTCTTCCCGGAAGTTTCACCGGAAGCTGGCAGAACTGGGGCGGACTTGATTATACCGCTAGTGGGCACAGTCAACCAATTGTGACAGGACTGCTGATTGGTGCAAAAAAGTGTAGGGAAGCCCGGGGTAGTTATTTTGTGTAAGGCGACCTGTGATTGGTTGATAATAAAGATGAAGTAAAACTCATTCTAATTTGAAGAAAAAAATGTCTGTTTGTAATTTTCTGATTGTTTCAAAGAAATAAATGTTTCTGTGTGTGTTTGCTGGAGCCCAAAGAAGAAGTGGTGAAATTGCAAAATTTCTATTTTTGATACCTGCCAATTGAGGGGTTGCTACATTCAGCCTCCAAAAAGCCCCAGAAAGTGCTGGTGATGGTGGTATTTTTCCTTGTTTATTTTGCTATGCTAAGCCTGGGCTTTGAATTAAAACAAAATTTAGAAGCCCAGCCATACCCTGAAATGAACCCTTAAGCACCAAAAAGGGTTGAATCACTATGGAGCTCTGTGGGAAAAATAATTAGTTCACTGTACCCTAGTCACAAAATTTGGGTCTCACTAATAAGCGTCACGAAGTGACAAGAAACGAGTGTCAATAAGTGTCACGAACATATTTTGCTGATTAATTTTATTATTTATTATTGATGTACATATATTTTTTATATACTGATATTCATTCTTTATTGATGCTGTGAAGGACTTTTGAAGAGACTACAGATAGGTCTGTGCTGTGCTCGCATTTAGGCTAAGCCTAATTTCATACTATTGATATATGTCAGTTTGTAGGACAGTTTAAGAGGAGATTTTTTTACTTCTTTGGATAAACTAGGGTGGTTAGGCTTATCATATGTTTAGATAAGGGAGGGTATCCGATAAATATTTTTCTTATTTCTCCATGAAAACATATGTTGTGGGTTCTCATTAGAAGCGCCTCTAATGAGTACCCACAACATATGTTTTGTGCAGAAATAAGAAAAATATCAATACTTTTGGATTGAAAAAACGCCTTAACTTGTGCGATGGCTTATCATGGTCCAACTCGTTGTTACGCCCCCTATTCGTTCGTTTGTTAGTCCATTCGTCCGTTTGTCCGTTCGTAACGCTTTTTTGGGCATACCATATCGTAAAAACTCTGCATGCTAGGGTTTCATAATTTTATATATGGATTTCCCATGAAAAATTAGCTGACCCGTATTTTTGTTTTCTTGTCCAGCATATTTGTACTTTCAGAGTTATGCCCCTTTGAAAAAAATCAGAATTAATTCTTGTCAGCAAGATATCTCAGAACATATATAATCTAGGATCTTGAAATTTTATATAAGTTTGGGGAATGAAGTGTAGATTACCTGATTAGATTTTGAGGGAATTCCGTGAAAAACTGACATAATTATGGCCCTTTGTAGTTCTGAGCATTTTGATATCTCAAAAAGCATTTAAGCTAGGGTATTGAAATTTTAATTGCTGACTGGGGATTATGTGTAGGTCATCTGATTAGAGTTTGAGGTAATTCTGTGAAATAGTGACTGAATTATTGCCCTTTGTAGTTCTGGGCATTTTGACTTTGTCAGCAGGATGTCTCTAACAGTATTTATGCTAGAGTCTTGGAAGTTAATTTGCTGATTGGGGATGATAATTAACTGATAAATTTTTTAGGGAATTCCATGAAAAAATGATGTAGTCACAGCCCTTTCTGGTTCTTGGTATTTTGTCCTTGTTGGCAAGATATCTCAAAAAGTATTTAAGCTAGGGTCTTAAAACTTTACATGCTGATTGCGTATGATGTGTAGATTACCTATTCAGATTTTAAGGGAATTCCGTGGAAAAAGACAGAATTATTGCCTTTTGTAATTTTGGACAATTCGATCTTGTCAGCAAGATAAGAGTATTAAGCCAGTGTCTTGAATTTTTTAAAATATGCTAATTAGAGATGATGTATAGATTACCTGATTAGAGTTTGAGGGAACTCCTTGAAAACTTGACATAGTTATGGTCCTTTGCGGTTCTGGACGTTTTGACCTTTGCAAGATATCACCAAAAAATATTTCTGCTAGGATCTTGAATTTCAATATGCTGATCAGAGATGATTTATAGATTACCTGATTAGAGTTTGCGGGAATTCCATGTATTATTACCAGAATTATGGCCCTTTGAATTTCTGGGAATTTTGACATTTTGAATTTTCAACACCTCTCAAGGGACCTGGCGAATGTTAATGCATTGAAAAACCATGTTCGATCGCTATTATTGCATAAAAACGGAAAACATTTGCTACATGTCGCGTTATTTCTTGCACTATTTTGTTTCGCCTTTTCACCGATGTCTCGCGAACGCAATTTCCACGGACTATGCTCGTTCTAGAGCCGGGCAGTACACATCTCGTAACGCAGCAAATCTGGCCCCGGTACGATCACATTGAAAGTTGCGTAGCCGTGCATAAATAGCGCGTGAATTGCCTTGTTAATACATGGCTTTTCGCCGTTTAATGCACGGCTGTTAATAACGTGCGACACTACTTTTTATGCAATAATACAGTTTCATGAACAGAATTGTCTCCACAATTATTTTTTAAACTTTTAAATCAAATATACCAATGGGCACTTTTTCATAATTCTCCAATTCACCACTTCATATCGTAATAAAAAAAGGTTAACCAAAAGATAAACTTCGGACGTCAGGGGAGATAAGCACATAATGAAGAAAGTGAGAGTTGTCTCTCTTGCCTATGACACACCTACTGGTCCTCCTCTTCATCCCTACCAAATATGAAAGCAATCCACCGCAGAATAAAGGTAACATATAACTTTGGAAAAAAAAAGTTAACCGAAAGGTAAATCTGGGACGACGCCTGCCCGCCTGCCTGCACGGATATCGCTATTTTAAAAGACAGATTAAAAAAAAAAAAAAAAAAAAAAAAAAAAATCCAAAAAGGGTAATTCGGTAGATTGGTCGCAAAAAATATGAGAATGTTCACAATACATTGACATTTTATTTTGCAGGTATGCTTATGATGATCCAGATTTTAAGTTTGTTCGAACTCTGACCGACATTGCCGTCGGCGGCCAAGGATTAGGAAATGCAGCTATGTTTTTCCCTCGGTGGGTCGCAAAATTCATCGATAGACTGGTAAACAAATGTATTGTACAGTCAAACTTCAATGGCTCGAACATCATTTGGACCATGAAAACTTGTTCGAGAAAAAGGTAGTTCGAGCCACTGAGGGTTAATCGTGGTGCCAGGTCAGGAATCAAATGACAATTATTTAGAGACGTATTGTTTATCTTCTATCCAATAATGGTATGTTCAGTGTACTCATTAGAATAGCCTCGATGAGGCGATTCTAATGAGTACACACATCATACAATTTCATAATAAAATAAGAAAAAAATCCTTAAATATTTGTTTTCTGGAGCGATCGGAAGAATTTTGTAGGGACTTGTAAAAGAGTTCGAATAAACCGTGATAAACGAGTCATCAGTGTTCGAGCTATTGAGGTTCGACTGTAACTGGAATGAAATTTGAGAGCAATAAACACATACGCAAACCTGATAATAGCTGGATTGTTGAAGTTTTCTGGGCCGGACTCACTGTAGTCTATCTACAGCGCTAATTTCTGTTTCGTCGCTATACCAGTGTTGAAGTAAAAATCTTCATAAGGATATGGAGATAAGGATATGTAAACACTTTGTTTCGCTTCTAAAAAGACATTTTTCGTTTTCAAGCGTTCAGAATATATTGCGAAGAGTGCATTCTAAAGACATTATCATAGTCAGGCAGGATATTGCTTATGCCGGTTTAGTTATGGATCGTTTTTGCTTTGCGACGAAACAGGAATTAACTCGCCTTCTATTCAGGGGCAGATTCAGAGGCGGTTGGAGAGGCGGGGTGGGGGGAGGGGGTTGAGTAATCAGTCGAACTCCCTTTGACTAAATTTTTTTTATTTTTTGGCTAAATGTTATAAATTTGGGAAACTTTTCCTTATGCTTCTGTTCAACAAGTCCATTTTACTACCTGCGAATGTGCGTAAAATTGTTGGGTGACTGGCTAACAGTGCAGACCCTGATCAGACGCCGCTATCTGTGGCGTCGGATCTGAGTCTACTCTGTTTGCTCTGACCTGTGTGTCCGAATATGTAGAGTAAGTACAGTAATATGGTTATATCGTCCCCCCTTAGAAATTTTCCAGGATCCGTCCCTGAAACAGATCTAAATGTTAAGACAACAGAAATACTCAGTCATTGCAAGTTCCCGTGTCCAGCACTCCTTTAATTACCGTAGCACCAGGTTCAGCGACGAAATAGAAATTGCCGGTGTAGATAGACCATAGTGAGATTAGCAAGTGTCGGCAGATTAGGCTTTATCAGTGATCTTAATGAAAATTTTAAAAAATAACAGAATGGACTCAGTGATCACAAGGGACCAGAAAACACATTCTACACCATAGTGAAATACGGGGGAAAATGGCCGCCACGGGTAAGTAAGTAATATTTTCAAGAAAACATAGGTAACAAGTTAGAATAAACCATATAAACCGTAGTAATGTCATAAATTTAATTTTTTATGTGTTACTTTATAAGTACATATTTCGGTCCTTGCTATTAAATCATTCAAACAACATTTCAACAACAACTCTCTCTCTCTCTCTCTCTCTCTCTCTCTCTCTCTCTCTCTCTCTGTGTATGCGTATGTATGCGCGCGTTTGTGCATGTTCATTGTTTCCAAAAAGGACGTTGCTGTGATAAATTAGATATGGAGATACCCAGACAAGACCTCAATCAAGGAACACTTCTTTCCAAAGGCACATGATAAAGGTTTAATTACATGAAAAGACTACGCAAATCGGCATTTAATCGACAACAGGAGATAGTCAGATAAACGAATAATAAGTGCTACTGAAGTACCGCCTTTGACACTGTGTTGGGCCTTAAACATTGTTTTACGAATGTCCAATATAAGTGAATGTACCCAGGAAACGCCCTTATCACGAAGCACAACCTTCCCGAGGCGCCAAAAGAAGGAGAGATAAGGTCCATCCTCGCCGTAAATTCCGATACAGTTCTAGCTACATGTACATATCAATGTTCGGTCCGCATAGCGGTTCCCGAACTCATTAGCGGATAATCACTGTAACAATATTAATTGCTAAACGCTATGTGAAACAAAGATGAGGGCTCTGCCACACAGCAAATGTCAGAGCAAATGAAAACCACGAGTAGAACCACGGCGAACCGGACCAAAGACGGATGCGATCAGCTACCAAACGTCACAAGAAGGTTTTAAGATTGTGCCCTCGTTGAGTCTACGGCCTTATTCACTTTCATGCAAACAAAGGGACAGCAAAATGCTTAACCTTGATTAAGTTTCCAATTAAGTATGTAGTCTGTCGCACAACGTCTACAGTATATTCTATACTTTTATGTCGATTTTATTTTGTTTATTGTTGATTTACCGACAACTCTCCTTAATTTGTAAAGTAAGTCTCTATAAAAATTATATACCGATAAGCCCTGTGGAAGAAGATTTTCAAACTAACGTTATAATTAGAAATTGTTTCATAGTGTCGACGATAAACTGTAGAAAAAAAAAAATAAGAATAAAATAAAATAAAACCTGTTTATCGAAATTTATTATACCGATTGCCTTATTTAAGAAGTTTACCAGTGTCTGTCTAGACTACAGCTGATGTTCTTACTGTGTGATGGGCGTAAAATTTCTCCGCATATTTCAGGTTATACTTTCTTTCCCTTTGTAATCACTTTGTCTATTCAGTGAGTTTGTTTTATATGATCACTGACGAGGTCTTAGTGGCTGGAAGTAGCTTGTCTCTAAACGTTATTCATTTGTAACATGTTTCTTATAAAGTTCAAATGCAGCTGACACGATTTGACTGAACTGGAAATACAAAACGAAAAATAAAATGGATAATAATAATATAGGAACTCGCTTTATTTAAGTTTGAAACCCTGTTCTATATTATAAAAGTCGGACTGACTGTTGTTACTTCACATATTTGCATTATCATCTGTGTCATGCAGTTATTTCATATCAATGTTTAAACTATGTACAGAGTATTGATTTTCGCGATATCTATCTGTCAACAAAAATTATAACTTTGAAATGGGTCATCATTGATCTTGGTTAAATCGGTATTTATTCGACGAAGTCGGTTATAATCACACGCTGACCCGTGAATGTAAATATCTGTATGGAAAACCATATATATCGTGAAATAATCATATTTTGCGCAAAACGTTATTTTTCATATTACTAAAAGTTAATAAATGAACTCAGGAACTGATACAATCAGATCCGAATCAAGTTCTCAACATCAAATGGGAAGACATACAAATGAAATTAAAGAACCACGAAAAGAACAGATGGCAAGCAGAGTTGGCAACCCTTTCAAAAAAAAGGTGGTAACTCTGTTAGCCAAACCTAACTGACTATATCATAAACGTACATAATTGTTAAAAGAAAAACAGAAAACCACTACATGACATTTAATAAAAAGTACCAGAATGAAAGTACCGCCTTGGAACGGTCAGTAGTAAACTGGGGGTACCCTTGGTGGAAATGGCGGAAACTCTACCAAGTGTAACCATTCTCCCAAAGTGATGGAGCAGGGCACACGGAGATAACACACTACTATCTGTCCTCATTATTGTTTGTTTTGAAGGGAAAAGAAATGGAGATTAGGAAAGAAAATGCTAAAAGGGTGAGGGAATTTATTGCTAGCATGATAAAGCAACACGAAGATTCGTACGACCAGAACAATATTCGGGATTTTGTTGACTTGTATATTCAAGTATCTCGCAAGGACGAAGAAGATAGCAGGGAAATCTTCACAGGTATATACAAAGCGGGCAAGCAAAGCTGAGACAACTCTAGTCAATGCTATATTGGTAAACGTCATATGCCCGCTAAGATCAAAGTATAGATACATCTTTGAAAGGTCATGGTCATGGAACATAGCCCTCAGAAAGGAGAGGTGTTTAATAACAGATCTATCTCGAAATAAGACTGAACAAAAGAAGAGCTGTCCCAGAAATAGCGCCTTAGAGCGGTCAACATTAAAACTACTGAGGACTTGCAAAATTGCTATTGTTATTTTAAACATCGTAAGGCGTTTTCGAAATTTTATCTCAGACACAGTGCCTTGGTAGGAAAATATAGCGTTAGTCTGAAAACACTTCTGCGACAAGGTATATCGGAACCAGAGATTTACGGTGACTTAGTGTACAGATTTAGAAAAATTGTGGGAAAATCTAAATTTTCAGAGCAATTCAGAAAACTAATTTACCGTTATAAAAGAATTGGCTATAGCCTGGATATTATGCGGCAGACTGCATGTCTATTTGTCAACCCAATCATTGTTGATGGCTATGCCTCACTCTTTCATTGCGCGACGATGGTTCTGGTCCCAGACTCAATGACGGCTACTTCGTAAAACTTTAACCACTGAGTTGTAGCTTGACGATTTGTCTTTAACTTGGCCCACCGTGGTTCAACTATTGGTTTTCATTCACTCTGGCATACAGTAGAATTAGCTATGAGTACTCGTCTTTGTTTATTATAGTGATTAATTTGATTTTTTATGTTTTCGCTTTGAAGCATTGACTGAGTTGGGAGCCTTTATGCGAACCGAATTTTTATGTATTTCTGTATTAACATCGGGACCCACGGTGAAGTTGGCTAGCTGTAAAAGTGCTTTAAACCCTGGTGGTTTACTCTACTGACCGTTCTAAGGCGGTGGTCCCGGTGTTAGGCTTACTCTTTGTTGCTTTATGGTTTATTCTACAAGACGATTTGTTTTATGTCTTACCTTGTGTTATATTATTCTTGTGTTTTTCAGACCTTTAAGCATTGCGATTACCTCGCTTGGGAAAGAGGGAGGTAATCTAAGTGCTTTTCGTACGTTTTTTTTTTTTTTTTTTTTTTTTTTTTTTCGATTTGCGCTTGTTTGGTTATGTCTGTTTCCTTTTCCTCTTGGTGTCTGGGAAGGGCTACGATTTATGATTGCGGCACTCCCTGGACATTTCTCCTACTTTTTTTTTCAAGTTTCGTCCTGTTTTTTGTCCTATTGATGTATTTGGTTGGCCCTGCTTGGCGTAGTGATCACTCTGTTGAAAATGAAAGGTCTGTCTATTTAGGTTTCGGTGGCTTGTGAGATGTGTGTATTGTCTTATTAGCTTACCGTGGCGTGTTGTCCGTCGTCTGTCCGTCGTCCGTCCGTCCGTCAGTCATTAACCTTTCACGTTTTTATGCCCCCAACTTCAAAGAAGGAGGGGCATATTGCTTCTGGGTTGTTCGTCCGTCCGTCCGTCCTTCCTTCCTTCCGTCCATCCGTTCGTTCGTCACGCTTTTTGATGCATAGCATAACTTTAGAACCGTGAAAACTACTGTTTTGAAATTTCTTATATGGATTCCTCATGAAAAAATAGCTGACACATATTTTTTTCTTGACAGGATTATGCCCCTTTTCTGAATTATGGCCCTTTGAAAAAAATATGGATGCAATCTTGTCAGCAAAATATCTCAAATACTATTAAAGCTAGAGCCATGAAACTTGATGAATTGACTGGTAGTGATGAGTAGACAACCTGATCAACTTTTGAAGAAATTTTGAAAAATACTTCTTGAGTTATGGCCCTTTGTAATTTTGGGCAGTTTTACATTGTCAGCAAAATATATCCAAAACTGTTAGAGCTAGAGCCTTGAAACTTAGTAAATGGATTTGTAGTGATAAGTAGATGATCTGATTAACTTTTGAAGGAATTCCAAAAAATATTTCATGAGTAATTGCCCTTTGTAATTTTGGGCATTTTTACCTTGTCAGCAAAATATCTGAAAAACCGTTGGAGCTAGAGCCTTGAAACTAGATGAATAGACTGATAGTGACAAATAGACAACCTGATTAAATTTTCAAGAAATTTTAAAAAATACTTCTTGAGTTATGGACCTTTGTAATTTGGGGCATTTTTACCTTATCAGCAAAATATCTCAAAAACTGTTAGAGCTATAGCATTGAAACTTTATAAATGGATTTATAGTGATGAGTAGATGACCTGATTAACTTTTGAAGAAATGCTGAAAAATACTTCATGAGTTATGGCTCTTTGTAATTTTGGGCATTTTTACCTTAGCATAATATCTCAAAAACTATTAAAGCTAGAGCCTTGATGAATAGACTGGTAGTGATGAGCAGACAACCTGATTAACTTTTGAAGAAATTCTGAAAAATACTTAATGAGTTATTGCCCTTTGTAATATTTGGCATTTTTACCTTGTCAGCAAAATATCTCAAAAGCCGTTGGAGCTGGAGCCTTGTAACTTGATGAATAGACTGGTAGTAATGAGTAGACAACCTGATTAACTTTTGAAGAAATTTTTGAAAAATACTTCTTGAGTTATGGCCCTTTGTGATTTAGGGCATTTTACCTTGTCAGCAAAATATCTCAAAAACTGTTAGAATTAGATCCATGAAATTTGGTGAATGGATTTGTAATGATGAATAGACAACCTGATTAAATTTTAAATAAATTTTGAAAAATACTTCTTGAGTTATAGCCCTTTGTAATTTTGGGCATTTTATCTTGTCAACAAAATATCTCAAAAACTGTTAGAGCTAGAGTCTTGAAGCTTGACGAATTGATTGGTAATGATTAGTAGTTGACCTGATTAACTTTTGTGTTAATTCTGGAAAATATTTCGTAAGTAATGGCCCTTTGTAAATTTTGGCATGTTTCCGTTGTCAGCGAAATATCTAAAAAAAACTATTGAAACTGGAGCTTTGAAACTCTTGAAATTCTTCAAACGACATCTCCTCCTAAACCATAAGTCCAATTGAGCTGAAACTTGATGGAAGGCATCTCGGTGACACAGAGATTCAGAATTGCTACAATCGTTCCGTTCCGATATCCAAGATGGCCGCCATGGCGCCCATCTTGAAATTCTTCAAACGACATCTCCTCCCAAACCGAGTCAGAACTTGATGGGGGCATCACAATGACACAAATATTCAGAATTGCTAAAATCGCTCCGTTCCGATATCCAAGATGGCCGCCACGGTAGGTCCGATTGAGCCAAAACTTGATTGGAGGCATCGGAGCGACACAGAGATTCAGAATTGCTAAAATTGTTTCGTTCTGATATCCAAGATGGCCACCATGGCAGCCATATTGGAATTTTTCAAACGACATCTCCTCCCAAACCCTAAGTTTGATTGAGCAAAACAAAGATGGGAAGCATTGGAGCGACATGGAGATTCAGAATAGCTTAAATCGTTCCATTTGGCTATCCAAGATGGCCACCTGGGCGGCCATCTTGAAAATCCTGAAGCCACATCTGCTCCTGAACCCTAAGTCAGGTTGAGCCCAAACTTGATGGGAGGCATTGAGGCCACATAGAGATTAAGAATTGCTAAAATCATTCCGTTCCAATATCCAAGATGGCCGCCATGTCAGCCATCTTGAAAATTTTAAAACAACACATCCTCCGGCCATCTTGAAAGTCTTCAATTGTTATCTGCTCACGAACAGTAAGTCGGATTGAGTAGAAACGTTGGAAGGCATCGGGACATCATAGAGATTTAGAATTGCTAAAATGTTCCGTTCTAATATCCAAAATGGCTACCATGGCAGCCATCTTGAGAATCTTCAAATCACATCTGCTACCGAACGGTTAAACATCAGGCGGGGGTAGGGGTGGTGGTGGGGCGGGCATTGGGGTGTTATGGAAATTCAGAATTGCTAAAAGCCATCTGTTCCAATGTCCAAGATGGCCGCTACCTTGAAATTCATCTTTTCCTAAATAGTAAGTCAGGTTGAGGCGAAACTTGATGGGAGGCATCGGAGTGACATGCAGATTCAGATTTGCTGCATCTTTCAGTTCCAATATCCAAGATGGCAGCCATGGCGGCAATCTTGAAACTCTTCAAACAGCATCAGATTCTGAATTGCTAAAGGCAATCGGATCTGATAGCTAAGATGGCCACCATGGCACAATGTAACATATCATGATCCGCCTAATCCAGGTGAGCGATTTCTGGCCCACTTTGGTCTCTAATGGTGGTATTTGATGGGTCATGTTTGGCATAGTGATCACTTTGTTAGGATGAAATATTTGATTGTTTAACTTCAGGATGGCTTTTAAGATGTGGTTTTGTCTTATTGATGTATTTGTTGGTCTTGTTTTGCATAGTGATCACTTTGTTGTGATTAAAAGATCTGATTGTTAAGCATTTCGGTGGCTTGTAAGGTGTGTGTTTTTGTCTTATTGGTGCATTTGGCTTGCCCTGTTTGGCATAGTGATCACTTTGTTGGAAACGAAGGATCTGATGGTTTAGCATTTTGGTGGCTAGTAAGGTGTGTTTTGTTGTCTTATTGATGAATTTGGCTGGTCCTGTTTAGCATAGTGATCACGTTGTTGGGAATAAAGGATCTGATTGTGCAGCTTTTCGGTGGCTTAATCTTTAATGACTTTAAAAGCTCCATATTCCTCAAAAATAGACATTTTCATCAAAGAAAGGTTTAATAATTTTAATATCGTAATAATACGATCATAAAATGTGGCTCTCTGACAGCTAGTAAAATTTCAGATAGTCTCTCGTTTTTGAACTGAATCAAAAATGAAATGATTTTTATCGTATCTCTGAATTAATGTTGGCAACATTAATTCAGAGATACGATAAATTAAAATCATTTTAATTCAAGAACGAGAGACTAAAGGAAATTTTACAGGCTGTCAGGTGCCACATTTTATGATTGTATTAATACCACATATCAATATTTTAAACATTTCTTGTATAATAAAATGTCATAATAAAACCCTAACTGCCAAACTTCTTAGGCAGGGCTGTCGTTATTTTAAACTTCGTAAGGCGTGTTCGAAATTTTATCGCAGACACAGTGCCTTGATCTCATTCTTTGGCTTTTCGGGAGCTTACAAGATGTGTTCTTGTCTTATTGATGTATTTGATGGGTTCTGTTTGACACAGTTATCACTTTTTTTGGGGATTGAAGGACCTAATTGTTTAGCACTTTTGTTGGCTTGTAATGTGTGTTTTTGTATTATTGATGTATTTGGTGGGTCCAGTTTGGGAATGAAGGATGTTATTGTTAGCTTTCTTGTTGGCTTGTAGGGTGTGTTTTTGTCTTATTGATGTATTTGTTGGGTTCTGTTTGGTACAGCGATCACTTTTTGGGAATTGACGGATGATGTTTTAGCTTTTCAAAAGCTTGTGACATGTGTGTTGTCTGTAGCAGTTTATTTACTTCTTGTATTAGTGGCACTGGAACGCTGTTTTTGAATTGGAGCTCTTCCTAGGCATCCTTTCTGTTGTTTCACAGGCATAAATCGTTGACGGCGGTCACGACTTGCAGAGCGCCAAAACTTAGCAAAATGCTACGGTAAGCCATATCGATAACGTAAAAAAAGGTAAGAGAAAAGTCCAGGGAGTGCCACAATCACAAACCGCAGCCCATCCCAGACCCCAAGAGGAAGAGGAAACCGACAAATCTAAACAAGCACAAACCGAACAAACGTACGAAAAGCACTAGGATTAGCTCTCAATTCCCCAAGCGAGGTAATCGCAATACTAAAAGGACTGAAATACACAAGAACAAAATGACACACAGAAAGACATACAACAAATCGCCTCGTAGAATAAACCACAAAGCAACAAAGACTAACGCCGGGACCACCGCCCTAGAACGGTCGGTAGAGCAAACCACCTGGGGGGTTTTAAGCACTTTTACAGCTAGTTAACTTCACCCTGGGTCCCGTTGTTACTCTTAAAACAGAAATACATAAAAATTCGGCTCGCATAAAGGCTCCCAACTCAGTCAATGCATCAAAGCGAAAACACAAAAATCAAATTAACCACTATAATAAACAAAGACGAGTACTCATTGCTAATTCTACTGTATGCCAGAGTAAATGAAAACCAATAGTTGAACCACGGCGGGCCAAGCCAAAGACATATCGTCAAGCCCCAACCCACTGGTTAAAGTTTTACGAAGAGGCCGTCATTGAGTCTGAGGCCCGAACCGCCGTCGTGCAATTAAAGTGTGAAGCATAGCCATCAACAATGATTGGGTTGACAACTAGGCATGCAGTCTGCCGCAGAATATCCAGGCTATAGCCAATTCTTTTATAACGGTTAATAAGTTTTCTGAATTGCTCAGTTTAAGCCGCACCAAAACACACTGATCCTTCCCAAGACACCGGATAAGAATTTCGTTACATGGAGTGTCAATACCAAGCAGCACTTCGTCGAATACTTCGCATCAGATAGCGAGCTTACACGTACTATTGTTTGTTCGAATATTTTTTCAATTATATTATGTACAAAAAATATAAGAGAGGCTACCCAGAAGATGCCACAATCACAAAACACACCCTTTCCGAGGCACCAAAAGAAGGAGAGACGAGGAACAAAAATGACAAAACAACGGCCAAATTTGCAACAACCGACGCACAAACCAGCATGACGCGCGCGAAACCTGAATTTGTTATATGAGCCGCATAGTTAGAAAACGTACCTTCATAGTTATGCGCCCAGCGACGATTCAGATCAGCATGCGCATTCGCATAGTCTGACAAGACTCTGCTTTGGGCACATTTTTGATAGACACTGACGCAACGTTTCTTAAGACAACGGAGACTAATTTGAGTGTTCGTTGGGCCCAGACATTAGAAGGTATATTTTTACATTGCGGCTCTTATATGTTTTAGTTGGAAATATGAAACGTGTGATCATGGATTTGTTTTACGCTGGCTCTGAGACGACATCAACAACTCTTGACTGGGCATTCCTGTATATGGCAGAATATCCTTCCATACAGAAGAGATGCCAGTTAGAAATAGACGAGGTAACATTACAGTAAAATTCTGCTATGAAGACACCTTTACTACTGCCTTAACCCATTGTATACTGAATAGACTCTCCCACACTATATATTGGAAGAGTCCAGTTTCAATTTTAGGTACGTCCGGCTATGAGATTTACATATTCCTAGAGATAAATGGCTAAACTATTTGCCAACAGTGGAGACCCTGATCAGATGCCGCGTTCTGTTCGCCAGTTACCCTTTTACGGGTCTTCCACAAAAATGTGTTGTGGTACTCATTAGAAGCGACTCGGCTGTAGTACCACAACATACTTTTTGAGAGAAATAAGAAAAGCACTATCCGGAAACCCTCTATTATCTGGAGCTATATAGAATACCATGAACAAAGGACAAAAATCAGAGTCTCGGTTTCATCGAGACTCTTCATATGACAGCAGTGTATTTTGCAGTGTTGCATACGCCCCTTACAGCGGTTAGCAGATCTGAAGAGGTGGAGTACTCAGACTAGTTTTACTCGTTCCGAACCTCGCTCTTAATGCTCCAAGTTAATAATATGCGTTGGCTAGGTGTAGACGTAAGTCTTCTACTATTACGAAAGCATGCCTATTCAAATACACTGAAAATTTCACCACCAAAAATGAAAATTTTCAGATAAAAAATTCTGAAATTTTTCATGTTTCTGCTGAAAATATAGATTGTTGGTACTCGTTAGAACCGCCTCGACGAGGCGGTTCTAACGAGTACCAAAAATCTATGTTTTTGAGCAGAAATAAGAAAAATACTGTATACCCATGTAAACCCCAGTTTTACTATATAAAATTGGGGTTTAAGGGGTCAAAACTATATAGGCATGTTTTCGTGATGGTTGTCAGCGAACCATCACTACAGTAGCCGCAAGTCAGAAAACAAAGTTTAGGACATGTGCACCTAGCAAATATGTAGATCAGCCTGCGCATACTCGCAGTCTAATCAAAGGATTCCAAATGCGTATTTTGCATAGCTAAGGATGCAAAGTTTCTTTATGCAGACAACGAAGACTCTATTCTGACTGCGTGAATGCGCAGGTTGATTTGAGTCTTCGCGCGGCGCACATGACAGGAGGCACCTATTCTCTCGTTGCGCTTTACACTACAAACTTTATGATGAAAGAAATTAAGAGGACTTAATGGAAAAATGAAGCCAGAGCAATAAAAAAAAACCCCACAATAGAACGACAGTGAACCTGATAGCATTGTTAGATTGATCCCTCTAAAGGTAAACCTTTCCTGCAGTCTCACTAAAGGAAAGAGGAAGGATGAATATTGCTGATATGTTATATACAGACTTAGTCAAACATTGACTGGCTCCAGTCTGCGGTGATTAAATAATTATTCTTATAATCCTGTATGATAATCCTCTAAAATAAAAACAATACAATATCGTGACTGTAAAGGCTGGTCAATGGTCACCAAAATAATATCATTTATAATGATATTGTTTTGGTTTTCTATTAGAGGATTATCAAACAGGATTATAAGAAACTGTTTAGTCACTGGAGATCGGAGCCAGTATAAGTCATACCGAGTCTGTTCTATTCTGATTTTGATCTTTGCACTAGATGAGACAGCAAAAAAGGCAGTGTTTGATTAGGCTCTACACGGCTTTCCACTCATCCAGTAGTTTATGATACATCAATTATAAGTAAAATGGACGTCCAAATTTTAGGACAGGCATGGTAGGGAGGTAAAACTTCCAAGTATTTAGAGTAAAACGTTTGAAGTTTATATGCAATATATTTCCACATCAGTGCGTTGCTATTTGACAAGCGTTTTTGTTCGCAACGAACGAAAAGGACCCATATGCAATTTGAGGTCAGTGCAGACCCACATCAGCCTGCACAGGCTGATCTTGGCAGTTGTCCGATTACAGAATCAATGGTTGCTACAGTATATGTCGACGTAGAGAGAATGCTCAGATCAGACTTCGCTGGTGCACATGCTGTCCTGGACCTTCCTTGTTCGCATAAGACATAAGATTCCTTTTCCCATGTTGATGTATTTCAGATACTAGGTGATAAGCTAATATATTATACGGATAGGAGCAAGCTCCCGTTTGTTGAAGCTACCATCATGGAAATACAGAGATTGGCAAACATAGGTTTGTAATTGGGCCGTGCCTATCGAAACTGTGTCTTCGAGCATGCGGGAAATGCAGATTCATCCTGCGCATGGGCAAAGTATCATCCGTGTCTTTGCTTTTTATTCATATATTTCATAATTCTGATAGTGAAGGCATATGCCTGAAGACACGTTTTCGCATGGCAAGCAGACATACCGTATATACATTGATACTGGAAAGCTTAAAGATCAGATTATAAAGGTGTATGCTTATTGTATAAACTGAAACTATTTGAAGTAAGCATCCTTAGAAGTTTAATATGCAGTTGCACTTCATTTACTATTGGAAGTACCTCACTAATATTCATAAGTACTCTATGACATCAAGGTCGCACAATGAAATGGTGAAGTTTTTCATGTATCATATAATTTTAGTTTGGTGCTTTAATGTGATTGATATTTGCATTTTGATATTCTGAAATGTAACATTATTAAATGTTCTATTCAAATGGGAGCTGGTGGCTTAAAATAAGATTTAGATATTTTATTGAAATCATTTCAATATAAAATATTTATAATTTAGGTAACACACTCTGACCTGTTAATAATTTCGAATAGTTTGGGTAACATGTTGTTATAAAAATCCATTGCAGTGCCATTATCCGTGCCACACGCAACACTGGTAGACACAACATTGATGGGATACCATATCCCAAAGAAATCCTTCGTTTTACCAAACCTCTATTCCGTAGCGCTAGACACCAGTCATTGGAAGGAACCCAGCAAATTCAACCCAGAACGGTTTATCGACAACAATGGGAAACTGGTGAAGAAGGATCCGTTCATACCTTTCTCTGTTGGTAGGTTAGCATAGCTCAAAAGTGTGGCTATATTCGTTTTATGTCCTTTTATTATATTAATATACTACAACGTGCACATCATCACGGAACAAACTGATATTTGTTTTCCGATGTTATTCGGCTTTTGACAAATTATTGCGTTCGCACAAGTTCCTTTTCTCTCACCGCTCCAAAATAAAATATAGAAATTCTTTATTGCTAATCAAAGCGCGCATCATGAGCAGAATAATCAACACAATGAAAATTTAATACAGCGATTACAGTAATTGAGAATGGTTTGCAAAAACAAAACCGAAGGAAAACAATAATCAACAAGTACGGAAACAGGACATTAACAATACAGGACTAGACAAGGACAACCAAAGTAGTGACAAGAGACATAAGACCTCTCACCTCCTCAAACGTCCAAGTCAAATGGTCAAAATGACGATCTTCGTTTTTTACTACAAGTTATCTAAGTTTAAATATCTTCAGTGTAAAGATAAAATTTACTAACATTTCGTATCACATTAGGATCACTTCATAATAATGTGTCATGTTCTGAGCGACGATCTTTTGTAACATAGTAACTTTTGTAACATAGTAAGCGACGAATGTAAGCCTTCTTACTCGTTTCATTATTTAGATAATAAACTACATCAAATACAGCGATGTTTGATGGTTATGGTATATTTTAGTGTTTTATTTCCCTCTCAATTCCTAGAGAAATGGTACATGATTTAGAAATGAGATGTGATTCGAACTCACAACCATTTGAGCATAATAAAATTTATATGATCACTGAGTCGCATATATTTTGTTGTAAGTCTTTAATAAAATATTTCACATTATTCATGTAAAATTTTAGAACAACTTGGAACACTATTTAGAGAGTGATACTAATTTAAATAAGTAGCGTGAATAAGAGGAATGTTGTGAATGTTGAACGGTAAACAATCATAGTATTGAAAGAACTGTTGCCATATGTTATATCTGGCACTTTTCGTAAAGAACACAAAGCAGCCTTTTGAAAGAGTAAAGAAGATGTCAAGGAAGAGCCATAATCACAGAACAAAAAGAAAGGAATGCCAAGATCAGCAATCGATAAAATTACCTAACACCTTCCGTCCAAGACACCATAGGGAAAGAAGAAAGCAACGACACCACAATCAAAACAAAACAAGCAGTCGGCCAAAATGACAGTTTCTTTCCCCAAAAAATGGCCAAACGGCTATCCAAAATAAATATTTCACCAGGACATACGTGCAAAGACATACAAGGACAAAAATAGTAAACCCCAGCAGAAGCACCGCCTTAGAACGGTCAGTAAAATGTTACTGTGTGTGGGGGGAAGGGGGAGCTAAAATCTATTTTACTTGACCAGTGCCCTGGCCTTGCCTTTAGTTCTGCCATGGTATACAAAAGACATTTCTTAAGTCGTGAAGGGTTCCTAACTCAACAATGCAACATCTCCAAGAACATAAAAAATCAAACGAAAACATAAATGAAACAACGATGAGAACTCGGCAGAAAGAAATAACTGAAAAGCTGAAGCAAAGGAAAACCAACAGTTGGACTCTGATGGACCCGACCAGAGCCAGAGCATCAGGCACCAACAAACTTACTTAAAAGTCTTTACGCCGAAGTCTGAGGCCCGACCTGCCGCTTGCAACCAAACAGAGAGGCAAAGATATTAACCGTGATTTGGTTAACTATCATGCATGCAGTCTGTCGTATTATATTTTTGTTGTAACGAATCTTTATATATCGGAAAATGATTGTAAGAAATTTGAGTGCTAAAATCATTGCAAGCATATCTTTTTTCTGAACTTATACAGTAGGTCACCACGAAATTCAGGTTCCGATAGGCACTGGTACAGAAGAGATTTAAGTCCAACATTGAATTTTTTTAAATTAAATCGAAATGACGTCTATAAAATTAAGAAAAGGCTTTGCGGAGTTTATGGTACCGATTACCCGGATTTTAGAAATTTAGCAAATAACAATATATTTCGAGTGTTTAAGTCAGTAACATGACAATAGACACTCCGGCGAACCGAATTTGTTGCGAGATATAAACATCGTAGAATGCTCGACGAGGAACATCCTCATCCAAGCAAGGAAAATTTACAATCTCAAAAATCAAAATCATCGCGTTTATCATAAATTTTGCGTTAAATAAAACCATCTACAACAGACAAATGCAAATAAAAAAAACGGGTTTTCAGTTTTAGTAGAATTTGCTTTATTTAATCGAAGCTCTGAAGGATAAAATTGACTCACCAAACCTTCGAAGTACTTATTATCAATATTCAATAAACCGTCCAAATATCTAGACATCGAACTAAAAGCTTCAATACCTTCCGATTGTTTAAATGACACCAAGAGAAAACGTAAACGAAACAAAACAGGCAGCTCACACAAGTCAAAAGAGTGAAAAACAAAGCAACCAGTTCTTTCTCCCCTGTCAGATGATCACAATGCCAGACACAACCCATTAAACGGAACATAAGACCAAAATAGGATAAGACATTAAAAATTCCCAGCGATGACAAGGTTCCACAAGGAATGACGAGCACCTGTCCCACAACCTTAAAATGGTCAGTGTCTTACCTTGTGCCATTTTGTTCTTTTGTTTTTCAGTCCTTTTAGCATTTTCTCTTACCTTTTTTCCTAACTGAATCAGCGGAACATCACAGAAAAAACAACAACATGTAAATCAAATTAAATCGATGACGCAAGGATGAAGACTCCTGGCAAACATCTCAGACTTGGGCAGCCAGAGCTTAAGAAATTCATAAGTTGAAACCAGTGTATCCGGAGAAAACCATTAATCTTGGATGGGCGAGACTTCACAACCACAGGCCAGCGCTGGTCGTGGTCGCCATTACACAACCACAAACCAGCGCTGCATATAGGCGGCAATCATTAGACAACCACAGGCCAGCGCTGGATACAAGCAACCATTACACAACCACACGTAAGTGCTGGATATGGGCGACCACTGCACAAACACAGGCCAGCGCTGGATATGGGCAACCACTATACAACCACAGGTTAGCGCAGGATATCGGCAGCAATCACTACACAAACACAGACCAGTGCTATCCAGGCCCTAGTATTAATATATCTATGTTGTTATGATACTTATGAAATATTGAATAACAACACGATGTTTTTTTTTTGTTTTTTTTTTATTGATGACATGAGGTGCAACGTAACAAAACGTACCTTCTGACATGTGCGCCAAACCAAGCTTTAAAGCAGCCTGTGCATCCTTGCAATCTGCTCAGAGTCTTCTTTGTCCGCATGAAGGTACTTTACACCTTTAGCTATCCAAAATGTGTCTAGTAAAGATTCTGATCAGACTGCGCAAATGCGCAGGCTGATCTGAATCTTCGCCGGACACACATGCCCGAAGATATGTTTATTGCCGTTACGACTCACCTTATCTTTGTCAGGGCCCAGAACGTGTCTTGGTGAGCCTTTGGCGAGGATGGAACTGTTTCTCGTGTTTACCAACCTACTCCAACATTTTACCTTTGAAAGGGAACACCTCAATGTGAAACATTCGATGCAGCCGAGACCCAATCGAATTACTAGCTCTCCACTACCATACAAAGTCAGGGTTATCAGCAGAAAGTGATGGCGAACACCAAATTGATAGCATCGATTACATGTACGCTTAACGGAAAGGCGGTCTTTAGTATATACTGTTCACTGATTGATGGTCCTGCAAATTCTAGCAGGCGACATTCTTAAGCATTTTTTATTATCGGTTAAGAAAGTAAGCCTTGACATTTGTGAAGCCATATTTTCTTCTTAAAATAATAATAAGTGTCGTCTGCTGCAAATTGTGACTGGCGTTAGTAGTTAAAAGGAATTGCATAGCTTGTAAAAAAGAAACGTACCTAAAAGACAAATATTGACGTGCCATGCATTTTGGTCCAAGTAGATCAAAATCAGATACGCCGCTAGCAAGCTATGGTTGACCTCCCCCAGGGGGAATTTTGTAGACCATTTTCCTTATGGCCTATTATCTTGCAAGTATTTTGCAGCATGTTAGCCATCTGGCGATGGTGGCATTACCTAGTAACAGTTTGTTACATTCATTACCCCTACGAAAAGTATACTGTAATAAGAAACTAGAAACTATTAAACCTATGAGAATTGGAGCAAAAGTAATAGTATTATCCAACTAAATATATGAAGTCACAGAACAGTCCATAAGCTACAAAATGTGATGTTTGAAAATTCTTTTTGGCCTTACATGGTGTTACACATATGACATTTTCTATGGTATCCTTTAGAAATGAGTGTTTTAACTCGTACAGTTCATTTTCATAGATTGTACATTGTCTCTTTGACCATAACCTTGTAATTTGTGACAAGGTATTTAAATTGCCTTTCCAAAGCTACAAATATGATCTCTCTACCTTTTTTATTTTGTCAGTTATTGGGTGAATTCTTATTTGTAGCATTATATTTTAGTAATATGAAATACATACGTGCATTAAAACCTGTCTCTGCCATATTATTCTACCCATAGTAACGTAGGTAACATCTAAAATATCTACATATTGTGGGCTTTGATGGTTTTCTGTATGGTATTCTGCATCAGTTTTAATGCCTCTGTTTGTATCCTTTTTAAGTTTTTTTTAAGCATTTCCAAAACTCCAAATTAAATGTAGCAAGCCTTGGTACATAACATATGTAACACCTTCATGTCTTAATTTTAAGGGATTTTTGACTCTGTAAAGGTCTTTACCTAGATCTTTATCACTTGAATTACTACTTAGTTTTAGTTATTCTTCTGCAATTTTATATTTTAGAATAATAGTTCTGTAACTTCATATTTTCAGAATAAGAGGATGCAAATGGCACTTTCGCCTTATTTATTCTGTTACATTCTCAGGTGTTTACGTAGGTTATTCATTTATCTGCAGTCTGACTAACCTATGCAAATGAAGAATTTTATCTATATTCTAGCTTGCTACACTGATTTTTGTTTATGATTTTTGTTCACGATCATCAAATTTATATATTAAAACATTGCACTTTATGCAGTTGGCCTTTGTTGTCTTTCTGTTACATGTTTAAGGTATCTAACATAAGACATTATTTCTGATTAAACAATATTCGTACAAGCATAGTCTCATGCCAAGAAATGCATATATTTAATATCAGAATTGCATTAACATGTAGTCCTCATTAAAACAAAATGTTCACTATCGTTAAAACAAAATGCTCACTATAAGTGTTCACTACCACAGAACATATAGGGCCTTTGAACACAGTGATGACTGGTCAATATCTTCCAAGTGTGTTCAATGAAAAGCAAAGGACCTCAGCTTTCTTAAGCAGACTGCAAAGACTGATCAGACTGAGCGTTCAACCAGGCTGATACATTAAAATCACATAAAGTAAATCATACAACACTTTGCCTTACTGAAATGTTATTTCCCCCAAAACAAACAGTATTACTTTATCATTTAAATACACAGAAAACAACTATCCTTAAAGATAAGTGTGTAACATTAGGCAAACTTAGAAACATACATAGCCCAATGAAATTTAGTGTATACCAGAGCAATTCAGTGACTTTAGCACTTTTTAGAGATTAACTCCACTCTTATGTTGAAAACAAAAGTGGTATGCAACCTGATTTTCATCTGTTTCGTGCATATATTTGTTCATTTTTCTATTATAGCATAAACTACCGGTACTTAGCTGAAACTCATGAATAAAAATCAGATCAATATTGTTGGATATAATTATCTATAGTCAGCATTGCATACTTTCATATGACTTTGGTTTTAACTCTATGAGAGGATCTAGAAAAAGTTATTCTTAGTGTCAGAATATGCATTCGGAACAGCAAAAGTTGTAGTCTAAGCGCCAGAGTACGTCTCAAATATGATCAGTGTCTAGACAGAAGGAAAACGGCTTTTACTATATTGCAGATTATATTTCATTTCCTTTGGGATCATTGGGCTTATTGTGGAATCTTTGAAAATGGAGTTCCGCTCATGTATACGCTAGAGGGCGTAAGCAGTGTTGCAAACTTCATTACTGCTTATGAAGAGTCTCAATAAAACCGATCTGTAGTGTGTTCTTTGTTTCCAGAGGCAATCTTTTTGACATTTATTTTACAAGAACGTAGGACTTTAATAATAATAATGAGAATCCATTGTTCGTCTTATTTTGGTAGGGTCTGTCTTTAGAACCACAATAAATGTTGTAACCGTCAAAGTAAAAATAAGCAAGGAGTCTGATTAGAATTAGCAGTCACAGTTGTGTAATATACGTCACCAGACATGTTAGGTAAATGAAAATGTTAGGTAATAAACTCTTCACCTTAACAGAATCAATGACAACCAGCAGGCACTAGGTAATTTTCATGTATGAAATTGCAATGGAATAAAAGGTGAGCATTTAATACCTTATCTTATCTTGGCATTAAAATTATCTAGTAACAGATTGTATATCAGAGGTAGGACCCGAAGAAGGTTTTTATGCAGCATTATAGATTCTTGGCAGCTAAATCTAAATCAGACTCTGCCGTAAGGCATACAAGACCCAGAGACACAACCAGTCCTTTCAGTTATGTTAATTTTCCCCATTTATATAAGGCTCAGAGACAAAACCAATCCTATTAGTTATTTCGTACTATCACCATTTTGATTAACAATTAAATGTTTTGGAGGTCCATTATAAAGTAACAAAGAGAATGGAAATTGTTAAGATTACTGTTGTTGTTTTGTTGTGTTACTTATATCACTAATAAAAATAACAAGACTCTTGTATAATTTTATATCTATAAAGGTTTTCTCATCACTACATAGATGATAAATATGGCAATCATTTATTTAATGTCATAATATCATATAATTTATGACTGGCCTATATGTGTTGGGTTTTAACAGTGTATTTCATAATAAAGCAGATCTTTTAAGCATACTGTCTTCTAGCCAGCATAAAAGTTTTATTTTATACACTGTGGCAACAGAGAAGTACCTAAGTGTGTATGCTATGTATTGGCTGCATCTTAGAGATGAATTAAAATGCAGTAAAGTGTTGATATATGTGTGATGTTATTATCATTGTGATTACCACTGCGTTTTTATGTAAGCCTAAATTATGAAACAGTTCTCCTTGAATAATTTATGCCTTCAGAATGTTTGTTTTCACTTTATTCATGCTTTTGAGTTGAGATTAGGAAAGTATACAGAACTTTTACTAATAGAGAGCTTTCTCCTGCAAACACTGTCTATAGGAAACAATGTTCTGATATCACAGCACTTATACTGACATATAACATGTGTAACAGTATAAAGTGTGAAATATTTCTGGCAGTCTAGATGGATTTAAGTTTTCGAATATCAGCTTTATGCATAGAAGATAAGCAATGAACAGCTAATATCATGTAAGATTATGAAAAGAGGATATCTCTGTATTCGTTATAGGGTACATTTTACTATGTATTTTTAAAGATACAATTATGAATCAGCAGAGGATTGCGAGATTTCTTTTATTATTATCATTTCACTTAATTCACAAAAGTATAAAGGTATCTGAGAAATAATTTACTTTGTTTGTTATTTAAAGAATTTTAGAGCTGATGTCCCTTCACCTTTATGTACAAAGTATCAACAGCCAATGATACGATATAGATAAAGTATCATTCAAAAAGTAACATAAGACTAACATTAATAAGTGTATAAAGCATTTATTCGAAGCTTATAATGCATTAGTCCAATCATGATAATTAAATATATCGAACTAATTGCAGCCACAGCCAATTTAATGTTAAGACGTTTGAAATAACGATACTTTTCAGATAAGAAGTTTAAGCTGTTTTAAAGAAACTATCGTTCCTTATGTCATTTGCTTAGTCAAGCTGCCTTATTTTCATTTCTTGATGTACAAAGGAGGATATATTGTGTTTATCTATTGTAAAACAGCATTAGAATAAATTTCTTGTCACTGACTGGTCAAAGTCAAGCAAAACGGTGTATCATGAAACATATATGACGTTTTGGAGTTTCAGTGACGTATGTTTTTTCTTTCTTTTTTTTTTTTTTTTTTTTTTTTTTTTTAGCAATCATGTAAAATAAAGATATACATGTATTCAGTTAAGTTTGGATAACAGAGCTGCCACCTATTTTGGGAAATGGTTGACACCTCTGCTTGCCATCTGTGGCTGTTTAATTGTATTTGTCTGTTTTTCCCTTTGATGTTAAAATGTTAAAAAGTTGATGTGCATCCGATTGTATCAGTTTATTTACTTAATAATTACGAAACCAAAACGTTTTAAAGTTTTTTGTGTGTGTGTTTTTTTTATGCGTCCTTTGGGGACCAAAGTGTGCTGCAGTAGCAGAAGTGCATTTTGACCCCTTTTGTTTATCATCTGAATAGACCTGGCTGAGTTTTTGTTAAAGGAGTGAGAGTCCATCATAACAGCCCTTAGATTTGTTGATACATAGTCTAACATATTTCTAGTAAATGGGCCGCAATGTAAGAGTATTTATCTTCTCACAACGAAGACTCACATCAACTTGGGCATCCGCACAGTCTGATAAGAGTCTTCGTTGTCCTTATGAAGAAACTTTACATCCTTGGGTATAAATGCGCCGAGTGCAGACTTCTATCAGATTGCGCGAGTCTTTGCTGGACGCACGTGTCCGAAGATACATTGCAACTATATGATTCAGTGTATTCAGCACTATGTATAGACTCAGATGTGATGGTCTGCATTTTTGGTAACAGGGCTGAAGACCTTTGTGTACTTGAGCTGCTGCACGATCAGGCCTCGAGATTATAATTTTTTTTCATGCTCAACTCAACCAGCATGAAATTTCACTTGGTCTTAAAAATAAAAATACTAACAATTAAAACTTTTTTCCATGCTCAACTCAGCTGAGCGTACTCAGCTGAGTTGAGCATGAAACAAGTTTTAAAAAGTTGACAGTATTTCAAGATTTATAAGCAAACAAAATGTCATGCTCAGCTGAGTTGAGCATGAAAGATGTTTTATAACCTCGGGGCATATTATGCTTTGTATATGTACTGGCAACATTTAGTGGGACAGGACACGCTTTCAGTGGCGGCAAAACTGTCAACATTGTCATGTCTCTCTTCTGAAAAGGGATCTAGTCAAAACCGTAGTCTAAGGTCAACATACCCAAAATCGTATTTTGATAACTCATTAAGTCAATATATACAACGCAAAGTAAAATTATGTATGTCCAGATAGACAGACGTGGACCCAAAGTAAATAGGGTGTAATTATGCGTCCATAAAATTAAGAACTGCCCGGCAATCATGCTTCACCGTATCCATCAGTCTGAACAGCTTTAGTGAAACACGGTAATAGTAATGTCTGGGATTTAGAAAGTCAATATATGGTTTGGGTGTGGCAAAATATCAGATATAAGTCTGGAAACAGACGCATTGTATGGATTGACAAGGCCATGGTCTCTCCCATAGAAAGTCTTAAGTGTTGACGCCTAAAAGGAAAGAATTGGCTTTCAAGGATAGAAAATGCTTCTCGGGCAAAACGCCATACTTTTAGAGTAGACCTCTTTTGAAAAGGGCACGGTGTTCAGGTAAACAAAAGAGGACGTCGCAAGCGATGCCTCCCTTGTTAAGAACTGAATAAAATCTACCAGGTATACCTAAATCCCATACTCCACCTTAAGTTTGTTTGCTTATCTCAAGCTTCTCAGATCCTGCTGACAATTACGCAATTAAAAAGCCAATTGTGGCTCCCGTCGTACCAACAGGAAGAAAGGAAGAAAGGCGATGATCATGAATCGATACAATTACCTAACACCTTCAATCCAAGACATCAAATGGAAAGAAGGCCGCACTTTACGCAACGGCAACACAATCAAAACACTACAAGCAGAGTCAAAAAGAAGTTTCTTTCCCCGCAAAAATGGCCAAACGGCTATCTGAAATATAAATTTCGCCCGAACATACATGAAAAGGCATACAATGACAGAAACAGCAAACCACAGCAAATGCATCGCCCCGGAACGGTCAGTAAAAACCTCACCAAGTGCCCTAAATCGACCCTACTTGGCCACAACACTCGCCCTTAGCTCTGCCGGGCAAACACAAGGCATTGTTTTTTTCAGTCCGCGTGAAGGGTTTGTCACGGTAACTCATCAGTGCAACATCTCCGAGAATATAAAAACCAAACGAATACAGAAATGAAACAACGATGAGGATTCAACAGCAATATATAACTGAAATGCTGATACTTTACTATTCGTAACAATGGATGTGTTCAAAATCAAAGACGATAGAGACCATTTCATAAACTCAGGGTTGAAAAGGTTAAGAGTTTCTGTATTTTAATTAGATATCGTACTGTAATCATTTTCTTGATTTGATATGTTGTAAATACATTTCAGAATCTTCGGAAATAAAACTGCAGTTGAAAACTTAATATTCAAAGAATATACTAATTGTTTATTCATGCTCATGAAATTGTGAGAGTTGCTAATCTTTTTAGCATTATGCGTACACAAAAATATATGTAAATATACCCAGAAAATGCCACAGTCATGAAGCACAGACTACCCGAGGCACCCGAAGAAGAAGAGATGAACAAATAATGACAAAATAAACGCCACATATGAAACTACCAACGCATAGACAAAGTAAGACTGCAACAGAGGAACTGCCTTGGAATCGTCAGTAGAACTATTACTGGAGAGCTTAGTGCATTATTTCTTAAATATGCATTTTAGGCATACGATTGCTTTATTAAACCTTAGACTGCAAATCACAACAATTGTCGTCTGTTTTGTCATCTGCTCGTGATTTTAAAGTTCATTTTTGCAAGTAGTGTGGACCCAGATCAGGGTCCACACTATTTGCCTGCAAGAATAAGTTTGAAAAGTTTGCAAGGATATTCAGCAGACGACATACACAGACACAACAGACGACATTTTCAGATGTAGATTTTATTGGCATTTTAAGGGTTAAAGGGCTTAAGCAGTGTTGCAAACTTCATTACTGCTTATGAAGAGTCTCAATAAAACCGAGACTCCCATTTTCTGATCTGTAGTGTGTTCTTTGTTTCCAAAGGCAATCTTTTTGACGTTTATTTTACTACATTGCAGCTGGTATTAGTGCCGTGTGGCGGCGGTAGAACGTCTCCCCGTACTTTACCATAGTGCAGATTATATTTAATTCCATTTGGGATCATTGGGCCCATTATGGTACATTTGAAAATGGAGCTGCTCATGTATACACTAGAGGGCGTAAGCAGTGTTGCAAACTTCATTATTGCTTATGAAGAGTCTCAATCAAACCGAGAATCCCATTTTCTGATCTGTAGTGTGTTCTTTGTTTCCAAAGGCAATCTTTTTGACGTTCATTAAGTATTTTGCATATCATTACATGAAAATAAACACTGTTTTAAAGTGCCGCATTTATTTGCCAGCAGTTGTTCGTTGTAGGGTATTATTGGTGACAATTTGAACCCAATGAGTAAAAAAACAAAAAAACACAACGCTGTAACAGTATGTCAAGTATCAGTAGTTTTTTAATGAACTCAGCAATCAGACTTAACCTTCTATTTCTTTGATTTTTATGATTTACCTTTGAACTAACTTATCGTAAAATAAAAGAGTAGATATCCAAGTGGGATCAAATTCTTTCTTTTCGGAGCAGCCCCTATGATAAAGGAGGAAAACATCTTTTTTTTTTTTTTAGCTGACCTTTCATTATTGCATGTGTACTGTGCGTAATGAGCAATACGCTTATGGTACCATAAGACCGAAACGCAAAGCAAACAGCCCCTTTTTCCCTAGGAGGTGATAACAGTGCCAGGCAGGACCCACCAAACAAATTAAATAAACAGAGAACAGGACCAAACACGAAAACATGACAAGTTTTTCTCTTAGAAAAAAGTGGCAAAAATAAATTCCTGCTCAACTGATACTTCAACGAGATGTTTTATGGCTACTGCCCTCAACTCTCCTACACTAATGATTCTGTTCACAACAGGTGGTATTACCAAGTTTACCTGGGGAACTACTTTTCTCTGATAACACTGGTTCCTTGCACTGCAAAATATAGTCTTAAAACCTTTATTTTTTTAACATAGGAAACCATTTAAAATTTGTAATTTGATTAATTTTTGATGCAGATGTAGATTTTGGTATCGCTTTTGAGCTTCCTCATTGTGTTTTATATTTAAGAATTTTGTGTGCAGGTTTCTAGTTAACTGTCTTATCAGTATTACTTAACTAATTGCATAACAGAGCATCATTTTATTGGCAGTTGGGCAGAGTTTTATGGTCTCAGTTATCAAAAACATATCAGAAAGCAATACCCCACTAACCCGACTTTGATATAGTAATAGTCGGGTTAGTGGGGGTCAAATTCTCTAAGAGAAAAACATGGCATGAAAAGCCCCGCTACGAGCAGACACAAAGCACACTGTAGTCAGTAACACATTCAGTGGAATAGCACAGAAAAACATGTAAATCGAATTAAACCACAGTGGGGTATTAAGGCTCATGTTAACCCATTTCTGCCAAGCGTCCCATAAAAGGGACATAGGTAAACAGTGTAGACCTAGATCAGACCCCGCAGAACGCGGCGTCTGATCAGGGTCTACACTGTTCGCATTAAATAGAATACTTTTTTTTTTATAGAACAGTAGTAATAAAAAACTAGCCTGTGGAAATAGACATGTCCAAATAGTTAAGGAATAAATGGGTTTTACACAGCCGGAGCGAAAGAATACCACCAAGAGAACAATGAAGGCCGGCTTTAATATTTGGCATCAACCCCATTAGAAAAGATCTAGGTCGGCACCATCATCATAATAGTATTTGTTTGTTTGTTTGTTTGATTTGGGCTTAACGTCGCTTTCAACAATCTTTCAGTCATATCGCGACGGTGTCTGGATGTGGCAGGGAGCTCAATGCTCACTTTTAGAGTGCTGCCTCACTGAAATATCACGGTATCCGTCAATATATAGGAAGTCCGATATCGCCACAATATTCTGTATATTTAATAAACTTCTACCGCGGTATCACTGCTGTTGACAGATTTTCAAGAAGACGTTAAATGAATTACCTAGCAACATATACGTAACGTCCGGCGTAAGTAACGTTACGTTACCTTACCCATTGTTAAAAAGCAGTATCATCTAACATCTGGTCACCGAATACCCTGATCACACATGTCCCTACTAACTGATTTTGTTTTGCTATGGCTTTGGAGTATTAATAAAAAGCGTTTCCTTTGCCCGTCTTAAAGTTGTGCTTTCATTATACATCTTATAAAACGGAAAAAAAATATCATATTTCGGAGTCATATCATATGCACAATTAGCTATATGTTCGCTAACCCTAAGCATTCTTGTGCTAGGGTCTCGGATTTGCTGATTATGTATCGTGATTCTCTGTCGCAATAAGTTACCTGTTTAGCCAATATATTTTCCCCCTACAGCCCCTGCATTTCATCACGTATATCACATTTTACGTCACATGAACTGTTCTCGTGGATGTTGAAGTTTTTTTTTTCCACATTTAAATGTAAATAAATGCTCTTCTAACAGATGAATGCAGAGGCCGTAGTTCGATCTATTGCATTTTGTAACTTTTAGTGTATTCTTCGACGAGAACTTTGCCTTTGTAAGCAAACGCTTTAGACTGTATGGTAGTCTTTTGCTCTTTATGAGTTGATATGTGGACAAACTATTCCGCATTTTATCATCCTCTTTTAAAATTAGGACCTTATCTAGTATGACTCGAAACATTTCGGGGTCTTTCGGGTTGTGTGTTGAAACGTATGGAGTAATTTCCTTCAGACTTTTCTTTTAAGGTTCTAAGAATGTGTTTATCTAACGCCATAGCTCTGTTTATTCCGTATTCAATTGTTTGTAACGGATAGTTCTGTTTTATTAAAAATGACTTTAGTTCTTTCGTACGTGTTAGAACATTATGTTCTTCAGAGACGATTGTTCTGAGTCGGCATGCTAGATTTAGTATGCCTAGGGTGACACGAGTTGAATAAAAGATACAGCTTGCTGTCTGTTCTTTATAGAATATATCGGTTTCTATTTTACTGTGTTGATTCTTTACCAATACATCAAAAACAAAATGATTATGATTGTTGTACACTGCTGAAGTGTAATGTAAAATTTAAATCTTTATGCAAATAATTTAGAATAGAGTAGAAATGTTCCAAATTCTTGGCAGACTTTGTCCATGGTATAAAACAATCGTCTAGAAATCTTTTCCAATTATTAATGAAGTATGTTCCAAATTCCAATCCAAAAAAAACTTTCTACTTGACAGTTCTTGTTCGAGATACCCGACTGTTAGAGTCGCGTATACTGGCGCGAATCTTGTACCCACTGCGGTCATTTTTACTTGCCTATAATACTCATCATTGCAGGAAAAAGTGTTCCTTTCCAGAATTAAATTTATTCCGTCCAAAATAAATTCGTTAGAAACTCTACCTTTCAATGTTTCTGGGTATTTATCTAACCAAACCTTTATTGCTTTTATTCCTAAATTGTGCGGAATGTTAGAATTAAGTGCTTCAATGTCAAATGAAGCTAATATGTATTGGCTGGAGGTTATTTAGAAAGTCTATTGTGTCCCGCACATTACTTTTTACATGGTTTGTGAAGGGTCATAAGATAATATCTAAGAGGTTACTTCGCCTTTGGGTGAGACATGACGGTCCGGCTACAAACCGTAGTTTTAAGTTCCTGACATTTTAACTTCAATGTACGAAGCATTTGTATGTTTGCATTTGTTATTTATTTCTTGACTTTTATGTATTTTTGGTAAAATAAAATAGGTAAGAGAAAAGTCCAAGGCGTGCCAGAATCACAAGCCGCAGCCCTTCCTGACACGAAGAGGAAGAGGACACTGACAAAACCAAACAAGCGCAAATCGAACAAGTATACAAAAAAGCATTAAGATTAGCTGTCTCTTCCCCAAGTGAAGTAATATCAATGCTAAAATGACTGAAAAACACAAGAACACAACGACACAAGGCAAGACTTAAAACAAATCGCCTCGTAGAATAAACCACAAAGCAACAAAGAGTAAGACCAACACCGGGACCACCGCCTTAGAACAATCATTAGAATAAACCACCGTGGGGTTTTAAGCATTTTAACGGCCAGCCAATTCACCCGAGGTCCCGATGCTACTCTTAATACAGAAATACATAAAAATTCTGTTCGCATAAAGGCTCCCAAGTCAGTCAATGCATCAAAGCGAAAACATAAAAATCAAAGTAATCACTATGATAAACAAAGACGAGTACTCTTGGCTAATTCTACAGTAAACCATAAAACTGACTTCCTGTAACCTCAAAATGTTCTAAATGATCCAGTTCTTTTTAGTTAATTTCCTTTTATATTCCTTTAAGAATTTATTATTATATTTAAGTATTGTTTCTCTGTATGGATCTATTGCTAATCTCTCATAGTATTCCCTGTCATTGATACATGTAGTAGTTTCTACCTTTTACCGGTAATGTTCCTTATCCAAACTAACCGTAGCGACGCCTTTGTTGGCTTCTTTTATGATAATTGAATGATCATTTTGCAAAGATTTTATTGCGTTTGCTCTGATCTATTTATATTTGTTTTTGACTTAGCATTTGGCTTACATTTTGGAAATTCTTCTACGGTTGAAATTAATTTATCTAAGGTGTGATTTCTTTCTTGGGGTGGGGTAAACTTACTCTTGTTTCTCACTAGAGATTCATCTGTATCCTCAGTACCATCAAAGTATTCGACCAGACGTAATTTTCTACGAAATTCTTTCACGTCTTCAGTCAATAACTCAGGGTTTCCTGTTGGTGGGGTGGGGTGAATTCTTTTGGCGTAAAAAGTAACTGTGTTTCCACTAATCCGACCGACCCTGTTTCAAACACCCAACTATGTTATTTTTATCAGAAAAAAGGCAAAATAAAACCGAAAAGCACCAACCCTCAACTAAATACATTTATTTTCATAAAATTATAGGCCCGACTCTGTTCTTTTCTGGAGAAAAATAGACAAATAATAAAAAGAAAAAAAAATCTCCTATCTACAGACCAAATTTTTTAGCATGTTAGTAGAAACACAGCTATTTTTTTTACACCTTACCCAATATTTTCAGTTGTACTTCTCTGTTAAGTTTATTATGTTTACATCGTGGCATTCATGTTCATCTCTTGTATGTTGGGTGGGTGGCTGCGACCTCGACCTCGACCTCGACCCCTCCCCGGCCCCGACCCCGACCCAGACCTAAATATTTTTTGTCCGCCATTCATGCCCTCTTCTCCGCGCTGTTGGTTACTTCATGTAGACAGTGGATTTGCAGCTCCCTGCTGTTGTGTAGGTACCCATTGTCCTCCATCGCCTGTTTCTGTTCCTGTTTACTGTAGAGAAGGCTGCTCTCTTCGTGGTCTCGGCGATCGCTGCAGTAAGGATGTCTGAATAATATCGTTGTCCCTTAATTGTTGCCCCTGAGGTCTTTCCGGTTGATCTTGTTCAGATCTCGTTGGCTGTTGCCGTGGTTTTCATGCCACATCGGCAAATGATCGAGGCGTTTGTGTGGTTTCTCTATTTTTAGGGAAAGGATTTTTAAATGACTGTCATATCTTACAAACCACGCTGCATTTGTCCCGTCCCATTTTTTCTGCGATATTTCTTCATTTCTCTCACAGTCTTCTTCCCATAGTTTAAGAAGTTACGTCTCTGCCCTACTGCAATTTTGATTATTTCTTCCTTCATTTTGTTGTCTATTGCTTCATATTTTTCTTCCTGATTTTCTTGGCGAAGTCGAAGTAGTTCTATTTCTGTTCTTAAATTGTCCATTACTTGTTTTTCTCTTCCTTTTCTTAAATTTTCAGGTTCATTTGGTATAGTTTTCATTAGAAGCCACTGGGGTAGACTTATAATGTCTAGGGATGCCCATTCTTCAAACTTGCTGGCAATGTTTAGGTTACGATAGGCCTGCCAGTATGACAGTCTTAGAACCTTTAAGTTTATATCCCTTTTGAAATTCTTGTCTTGATTCGCAGTGCTTCTCCTTCGACCAATATGTTCATAAAGGTTCTTGGATTACCGCAGTTTCTAACTGCGGGTGTTTATCCTCTCTAAATATGTTTGAATGTGTTATAATGTCTGACTTATTTGTTGGTCATTATTGTCTAGAGGTGTAATTACAGTTTTGGAAATCGTTTGATCTTTTATATCATGAATACCATCCTTGATTTCATTCACTGCGCTGATAAGAGTAAAGAGTTTCTTACTTATCTGTTTTAAAATGTCCACCTGTAAACTCAGTTCCTTAGAATTGTCTTCTATTTCTGGTAGTTCAATTGTCAGCTGTGAGCTGCTGCTCGATGATTCAGTTATTTTCTTTAGCGGCATCGGGTACAACAAAGGATCGCTTTTCGATATTTGAATTGTTTTCTGTTGTTGTTTTTTTTTTTTTTTTTTTGGTTAGAAATAAATTACTTTGGTTACATGGATATCAGAGAAAAAAAATATATATGCAGATATCCAGAAAAGGCCACAATTAACACATTCATCCTAATAAGGATAAGGCTATAGGGCCATCGAATGACAACACAAAATAATACTTTATCGTTAACGGAAAGACCAAACGAAGACGAACCGCAAAAGTAACGCAGCTCCTTCCCAGCGGACAGACAACGTTGAAACAATGTCAACTTTATGGGCATTGAATCCATCCTGATTTGACGTTGTTTCAACATTGTGAGCCTGCTGAGTTGGAAAGATTATAAGCTAACCTTAACTATTGGGGTGGGAGGGTCTGGGTGGAGTGGGGGATGGGGGTAGGGGGCTAAAGCCGTGTTTATGAGCGCCCAATCCTGATTATTGTCCCTATACAGCTCTAACTAAACAGAATTAATCGGTATGCATTGGGGTTACCTCCAAGAGGGCACATGGCATTTATACAATGTCGCATTAACGTCAATACAACGTCATATACATGGCGTTTAAACAACGCCATATTTATGTCGATACAACCTGATGGCGTTGCATCGAAGTCAATGCACGTTGTATAAACGTCATGTGCCCGCTGGGCTAATTCATCAGTGAGTTAACACAGGAAGAACGTCACATAATTATCTATATTCTATCAACACCTTGATGAGAAAAAGATGATGGGTCGGTACAAACAGAAAGTGACAAAGATGATGGGTAGCTACAAACAGAAAGTGACAACGGTAATAGGTTGCTACAAACAGAAAGTGACAAGATCATGGCTCGCTACAAACAGAAAGTGACAAAGATTATGGCTCGCTACAACAACAAAGTGACAAAAATGATGGATCGCTAAAAACAGAGTGACAAAGATGATGGCTCGTTACAACAAGAAAGTGACAAAGATAATGGCTTGCTACCAATAGAAAGTGACAAAGATTATGGCTCGCTACAATAAAAAAGTGACAAAGATGTCGGCTCGCTACAAACAGAAAGTGATAAAGATGATGGCTCGCTACAACAAGAAAGTGACAAAGACGATGGCTCGCTGCAAACAGAAAGTCAGATCAAAAGAAATCCTATGACAAAACTAACTTGGTCTGAGCCAGATACGAGTTTGGTGCAGCACAAAATTTCTTGAAAGGATTAAGGATTGAACCATCAATTTGTCTACACTTCTTTTCATTAATTTTGACTGCCCTTAGCCCTTTTATCCCTGAGCTTCTGAAGAGGACTCTGCCACTCTTGAATGTCCAGTGACGCAAACTTAGGATTTAAGTCTAAAGCAATAATAGTAAGAAATCAAATGGCAACTAGTGAAGCTCAAGATGAGACCGTTTGTTACAATCCGTCTTATTTGGATCTACACTGTTTGCATATGTATTTGCTTAGGTCTGCCGGGCTGAAAGGGTGTTGCGTTGTTCGTTATTTGGTGTATAATTTATTTTCATCTGTACCATTATCATGGTCGGCAGTGTCGCCTCGACACATGTGAACTTTACGGGCTGTTACAACGGAAAATCTAGAAATACTTTTTTGTATATTTTGCTTCGATATGGTCGATATCGACAAAAATGTAGAAGTAAAGAGGAAATTTTCATCATTGTGTGCAGCTGTATTATATTTCTCCATCTGAGAGATGTATTGTTTTTGTCACTGACGTCTGTTTATTCGTCCATATAAGTCAAATCACTGAAGCGTGAATTACGCCGACTGTCACCTCATGGCACTATTTTTAATAAATGTAACAAGAAAATTCAGAGAATTTACAAGCGTATGTCCCCGCTCTTTAAAAATCACCCAAAAAGACCAGGTTAACAATGTATCTAAGTAACAGTGTGACAAAGTCAATATGAGGAATATATCCAAACTATATGCACATCTTCAGAGCAGGTAGAACATTCCTGCAAGGTTTCATAAAGATCGGCTTTAACCTGTAGGAGCAGTTGCGCAGACAAGACACCCACTCTATGTATACTATTAAGGCAACAAATGACCAAAGTTCCAATTTGAAGAAAAAGTGGAAAAAAATCTTAGGTTTATGTCCAAACAACATGCGCATCGCTTTAGACCACCCACTCTATGTATACTATTAAAATGATTAGGTTCATAACTACAAACTTAATCAGAGGATTATGTCCAGATCAAATGCACATCTTCAGATCATGCAGAAAATTCCCGCAAAGTTTCAAAAAAGATCGGTTTAAACCTGTAAGAGAGACAACCACTCTATGTATATTATTAAGGCAAACAATGACTAAGTTCACAATTTGAAAAAAAAAAAAAAAAAAAAAAAAAAAAAAAAATGACAAAAAATTAATTTGAGGTTTATGTTCAAACTACATGCACATCTTTATATCATGTAGAAAATGCCTGCAAAGTGTTTTTTTGTTTGTTTTTTTTTTTCTTAAAAAAAAACAAACAAAAAAAACAACAAAACACTGTAGGTTGAGTTGCGCACATATGATACATGTATATACTATCAGAAAAGGACGGAAAAACGGATCTCGGAACTATGAAAAAACAGAACCACGGAAAAGCAAATAATATGCTCCCTCTATTTTCTCTGAAAAGGCGGTGGACAATAAAGATGACAATTGTCCGAATACAGAGGTATTTCTTTTTCCTATAGTCGAGCTAAAACTTAACTATTCTAACTATTCTACTTGTCGACCTAAAATGTAGAACTTTCTACATTCCTACATATTGCGTTATAACAAGGACAATTTCTTTCAGTAGATAAATTGATGCAGTGGATATACATTCTGCAAAACAAACAAACAAGATTTTGTAGGGGCAGTGCGTTTGTTTGTCTTTGCATTTTAGTACTTATTTGTTTTATACAAGAGTCTTGCTTTTAGAATTTTAAATACTTCTTGATTACTTTTATAATTTTTCCTTTCCCATGTAACTATTATAAAAAAATCACATTTTTGTCCAATAATTTATCAGTTAAGAGGAATTGATATATTTTAAGGAGAGACAACTCTATCAGAATTGTTTCGCTGCCTTTTTCTTTTTAGAGTAGACCCGTTTTCAGAACGGGCTATATGTGTAGGATCGCAAGCAAGAAGTCTAAATAGATATGCCCTTTGTACAGAATGGTTGAAAATCTGCCAGTTATGTTCAACGCCCTTAAATCAAAAACCTCGTAAACGATGTCTATGAACATACTCATATCGGCGTCTCTCTCTCTCTCTCTCTCTCTCTCTCTCTCTCTCTCTCTCTCTCTCTCTTGTCGTAGCTACGTCCTAGGTATAATAACAACTGAAAAGCGATGCTCGAAAGAATCGATTTCATACCAGTGAATTGGTGGAAAAAAATCATTTACTTCCCGACGAAACAAAAACACCTGATGAGGTGCATTACTTGCGGTGAAACCCAACACAAGAGGTACGAAAATAATCTCGTTCACGTTATTTTTCTTATTATTATTATTGCATTTATTATTATTATTATTGTTATTATTATTATTATTATTATTATTATTACATTTTAAATAGGTACTATGGATAAAAACAAATTAAAACAATCAAAATTAGCACCCGAGACAAAAAAAAAAAAGAAGAAGAAAAACAGAAAAAAAAAAACACGATTATAAGATGGATCGAATTCGGGACATGTCATGACCGGTTAATTGTTTAACTATGCTCCAATATACACTTCAAACCGCAGGTGAAAACCAACGCGTACTTTTTCAATCAAGCACAGCCCGTAACCCGGAAGTTGAAACAGCTGTCGACTTTTTTGGGTGCAGTGAACTAATTATTTTTCCCATAGAGCTCCATGATAGTAATTCCACCCTTTTTGGTGGTTAAGGGTTCATTTCAGGGTATGACTGGGCTTATAAATTTTATTTTAATTCAAAGACCAGGCTTAGCACAGCAAAATAAACAAGGAAAAATACCACCATCACCAGCACTTTCTGGGACTTTTTGGAGGCTGGATGTAGCAACCCCTCCATTGGCAGGTATCAAAAATTGAAACTTTGCAATTTCAGCACTTCTTGTTTGGGCTCCAGCAAACACACACAGAAACGTTTATTTCTTTGAAACAATCAAACAATTACACACAGATATTTTTTTCTTCAAATTAGAATGATGAGTTTTAATTCATCTTTATTATTAACCAATCACAGGTCGCCTTACACAAAATAACTACCCCTACACCTTTTTGCACCAATCAGCAGTCCTGTCACAAATGGTTCACTATGCCGTTTTTTTTTCCGTAGCAACCCATTTTACAATGACCCTCGACCTCGACCAGCCTACTACAGATGGGTGAGAGATAAACTTGACAAAAAGTGCACTAGAGTTGCACAAGACCTGAGATGGGTGTGCACATTACTTTGCCCTAATTCTGAGACACATGTGCACGATACTTTGAGAACCAAGTGCACTAGACTGTTTTGAGCTAGAGATAGAACTAGCGCTAGAGCTGCCCTCTGACCTCAAGTGATGTGCACAAGGAAGTTCACTTTTAGTGTTTCAGTTTACTGTACATGTATGTATCTAAAGCTTGAGTATAATTTCTTATAAGCCAAAATCGTAAGAGTTAAGAGATGATTAAATAAAATTTCTCCTCCATGATTATTCTCTCTGAAAGAAAAAAAGGTAAAAATAAAAAAAAGGTATTTATTTATTCATTATTCACATTATTATACTCTCGTTTCTCTCTCTCTCTCTCTCTCTCACACACACACACACACACACACACACACACACACACACACACACACACACACACACCAATAAACATATTTATTTATTTATTTATTTTACTTTTTTATTTATTTTGTCTCAGATATGGAATCTTATATATTTATATTTTTCATTGTGTATGTATTTTAATCTCTTTCTTTCTTTTTTTTTTTTCTCTCTCTCTCTCCCTCTCTCTCTATTGTTTATTAGAGACAGAGTTATTTTACAATTTATTTATTTATCTATTTTGTCTCAGATATGGAATCTCATTTTTTATATATTTTTCATTGTACATATATTTTAGTATATATATATCTCTCTCTCTCTCTCTCTCTCTGTTTATTTGAAACAGGGTTATTTTATAATTTATTATCTATAAGGTTGTTCATGTGCCAAGCGAAATCTAAGCTCTACCTGCGCATTCTGGCCTGAGTCTTCACAGGGGCACATGCGCAATTTTACAGGAAATTATGTGTCGTGGCTCATTGATTTTTGGGTAGATTGGTGTTTGGCAAACAGTACAGATCCAGATCAGACGCGGCAGAACAGTTCTGCGGCGTCTGATCAGGGTCTACACTGTTTAACTGGCTTTTCTAGGTACACATATAAATTCTTGAAATTTCTGTGTCCCACTTAATGTGTCGAAGAAAGATATACAGTTCACTTTTTGCTCAAACATTATGGTAGTGGATACTCGTTAGAACAACCTAAAAGACACATTTTTTTCCTTCTTTGGCTAGACCCCCTCTCTTGATCAGCCCCAATATACAGTCCTAATAAGAGAATGCATATCAAAGGCTTATCTTATCTGAAAGATTATGGGGTGATTGTAAGGATATTAATTCTCCTTAGTTGGGGCTTATTAGGAGTAATTCATATAATTAAGAAGCATTCAATATGTTTCATTGGAACCAAATAAATTTGCAAATTACGCATTTATTTTTTTTATTTGTATTTATTTATTTATTTATTTCTTCTTCTTCTTCCCCTTCTTCTTCTTCTTATTATTATTATTATTATTGTTTTTGATATATTTTCCAAACTACAAAATTGTTGTTTTTTCTTGCATTGTGAAAAAAATATTTATATATATAAATAAACGGAATAGAATATTTATTTATTTATTTATTAAAGTAAATAAGAACACTTCACAAACTGAATCCAAATCCAACTGATGAAGTACTAAATAATAAATCTGATAGGAAAATTAAAAATAATTGTATCCAAAAATGTAAATATTTATAAATCTGATAGGAAATTTAAAAATAATTGTATCCAAAAATGTGAATATTTATTTTCTGCAATTGCACAAACTGAATTTTCTCACAGTTATTTCTATAAATTAGTCTGTAATTTAGTGAAGATTCAGATCAGCCTGCGCATCTGCACAGTCTGAGCAATCTTCACCACTGCTTCTTTGTCTAAATAGCACATACTGATCTGGCTGCAGGATGCGCAGGCTGATCCAATTCTTCACTGAGGGTACACGCTGTTTTGAAATTAATGTGTACCTGCCAAAAACTGTAAACGTCTTCTCCTGTTGTATATTGCATTTTTATGACACGACATGTTTTCCAATATTTTCAGTAATCAATAATCAATCATTCTTTACTGAAAGCAGAAGGACATTATTATTACGCATTGACCTGCTGGGCAAGAAAGAAGAATAAATAATTTTTCTCTTATTTTTCCAGAAAATGGGATTTGACATTTCAAATCTTATTTTACAGGAAAAATAAGAAAAATCTTTTTAATTCATCGCCTGCTGAAACTGCCCATAACGTGGTAAATGATAGTACTCAAATGTCTTTGCGCAAAAAAAATGTGCTCTAAAATGATACTTTTCCTGAACAACGGATTTATTACACCCTTTTCATCTTAATCTTCACTGGTGCATGTTGATCCATGCAAAATGTTGAGAAAATTCAGTGCTCTGTAATGTCTCATGAGGATTGTCTACTCATGTCCTGCTAACTGGGGAATTAGCGAGAGGTTAATGACATGATGACATTACTTAATAAATGAAAAATAACTTTTAATAACAATTTCTTCACTTTATTATATAAATGATAGTTCTATAGTTAAGGTTCTTCAAGTTCTTATAACAATACTATTTTATTAAACACAATAATTTAAGATGTTACAGTCCAAAATATATAATGATGTTCTCCTATGAAGCTTCAAGATCTTACTGCTTTTTTTTCCTCTCTCAAACCACGCTCTTCTTATTCACAAATTTGATACAAGATAAGGCTACTATGTTTCCAGTGAATACTTTCCCAGGGTCAGTAGGGAGGTCAGAGTTAGTTCAGGAAAACTGATGAATCAGGTATGCTGCTTTACAAATATGGAAGAAGGAGTTCCTGGCTGGGAACCATCCTCTGACGGGGAACCATACAGAATGCTATCAACATGTGTGGGAAATAAGATAAAAATCAAAATGACCTTAAACTCTGGTAGGAGGGAAAACGGGGTTAGGCAGGAAACAGCACACATGAAACTAATTGGATGCAGAGGAGTGGGAAATATATATATCAATATATTACATCCCCCACAGAAAAATAATATATCCCCCACAGAAAATAGTATAGAACACAAGTAGCATTATCTGGTATTTTCTTGCATTCTTGACAAATACATAAATGGATGTGCTGAAACACATGTAGTAAATTACCTTTTTACAAAATAAGTCATAATATGTCTCTTTATTTTATCAAATGCTATAAAAAGGCTAAACAACACATTGTTTTATCATATATGTAAAAAACCGGAAATTATTTATTGTGCGCTGCCAAAATAAAATCTGTAAGGGCTGTTACATACGTGAATTTTAGACAACAAAAAAAAAAAATAAATAAATAAAATTCTACTTAAGTTAAATCAATACATGACGACTAAATGATAACAATTTGACATAGTTCTTATTTCACTTCAGTTCCCTTGCTCACACCAGTGTACATACATTACAACAACATGACATAAATATAGCATATAGCAAATATTAACACAATGGTTAATGTTGGTAGGAAATTAGGTAATCAAATACCACACATGAAAAATTATCACACAAAAAAAACAACAAACAAATAAAACATTTCATACCAACACAATAATCGAACAAATTTTAAGATTATATAAAACATTATAAACAATTAAAAGAATGCGACAGTCCACTCACAGCTCACCTAACATAGTAGAAACACTAGCATATATTCACTAAGCAATAATTATCTCTCTTTTTTTTTTTTTTCGTGAAGCTGAATCAAATGATCGTCAGGTCTCTGAACAAATACGATCATTTGAAATCAGTGCAACAAATTACATTCTCATGTCTCCCAGGCTCTGCTTTGCCAAAACGAAACACAAAACAAGTGTCCAGGACAAATGAACACTATACTGTTCGCTAGATAACAGCATTGAATTAGCACACACACACACACACACACACACACACACACACACACATAAATGATGGTGATTTATATAATAAAGAACACTTAAAACTGATCTCTAACATATCTGCCAGTGCCATTTAAATGGACCTTATTGTACTATGCGAAGGTATTATTCTCAGCTCCAGAAAAATAAAACTAGATCTACATATGGAAAACTTGAGTGATAATCTTATGTTTTATATAAATTTACTTTGGAAATGGAAGTGACTGAGGCAAGTGGCAGGTACGTTTTACAAAGACTAAAACATAAATCAACTAAAGAAAAAAGTACGAGCTGCAATAATACAAGCATATTAAAAGTGTAAATACATGGCGCCAAAGAAAACAAACAATTTTTATTTATAAGAACATCAACATTTCTCTATCCAAATATTCTCTAGAAAAGTCTATTTTACTTATGGGGTCTTAACCTTGAATGAATGATTGCTATCTTGCAAGCAGATTTCTTCAGCCCTCTGGTATACACTATTATGAAATATTATCTAAATACCAGTGTTATCAGTGGCTGCCTACACCTATGGATGACCAGATTTACCATGTAAAACACATGAAGGCTTATTTCTGATAATGTAAACAAGGGTTACCGGTTAAGAAAAACCCATTTAGAATAATTTATCCCATCCCACAGGGACACTTCCTATGAAGAATAAGTAATAAATAATACATTTACAATATCCATTGGTCTTTCAACTTGAACTATTCTATTTGAACTATCACAGGCGGGGGCTTTTCTTGAACTGATTTTCTTAGTTTTTCATTCAGATTTGAGAGGGGTAACCAAAGAGCTTTTTCCGCAGGTTCACCGGCAAACTGAATTAAATACTGGTTTGTGCCGTCGATTGTTCTTTGGCCAAGTACCCTCTTAGTCTTGTGATAGTCTTTATTGGCAGTCGTAGTCCCATCGCTCGGTATGCTGTCAAGAGCAACACCATAACGATCAGGCAGCTTGCGTGTCCTTGATGAACGTCGCACCGTAAGTTGACCAGGATGGTCAGTATCATCACGTGGGACTGCTGACTGTCTGTCACTTAATTCAGCCATATTATCCTTGGCTTGCACATTTGGAGATAAAGGCTCTGTGTCATGATGTTGTCCATTTTCACATGTGACAACTTTACCAAGAAAATATGAAGATGGATTTGGCTGTCTGACGTATGCCATTTTCAGCCGATCAAGATGTACTGACGACTTCTGTATAGTCCCAGTCTCTGGGTTTCTCAACAGAACAAGATGTGGGCTGGTAAATCTATCTATCACAAATGGACCAGTATATTTGTTCTGTAACTTTTGTCCAGTACCCGTCCTTTCTGTCAGTAAGTACACATAGTCACCTTTCTTAATGTGTAATGGGCTTGAGTCCTTGTTTGCACGATCTTGTATGTTTTGCTGTGATTTTAAAGCATTTGTTTTCAATTCAGTACGAATGACATTCAGTATTTCTGTGTGTTTGCGAATGTAGGTGCGCATATCAACTGGAATAGTGTCAAAGTCTGTAGGCTTAGGTGGCGTTAAAGGAAATTTTGGACGTTCCGCAAATATAACTTCATGCGGGGAGTAACCAGTGCTTGAATGCACAGACTGATTGATTGAAAATGTGACAGGTGACAAAAAATCAATCCAGTTGTTGCGACGTTTTTGTACGTAAGGTGTTAAACGTTCGGCAAGTGTTCTATGCACGCGTTCTGCTGCACCTAAACATTTGTGTACAAACGCAGGTGTGAACTCCTGTGGTATGCACAACTGTCGACACACTTCAGACATGCATTTGCTGACAAACTCAGACCCACGATCACTGATAAGTGTTTCACACACGCCATATTTGGTAAACAGTTGTGTGAGACCAGCCGCCACTGTAATCGTGTCTTTATTTGCCAAAGGAATTGTCACTAGATATTTACTGAAGAGGTCAACAGCGGTCAAAACAAATGAAAAACCCTGTGCTGTAACAGGCAAAGGTCCGTACAAGTCCACTTGCCAAACTTGAAATGGACCGCTAGGTGTCCTGTATGCAGTGATGGTGGATTTTGTGTGATGTTTGGTCTGTTTACGTTTTTGGCAGTCGGGACAGGACCGAACATAATCAGTAATAATTGGTCCCATTCTGTGGAAAAAATAATGCTCCTTAACTCTGTCCAAAGTATCATGTATACCTGCATGTCCACTCATGGGCGAGTCGTGGTATAAACCAAGGACAGTTTTAATCATTATTTCTGGGAGAACCAACTGATACTGATTGATGTTACGACTCCGCAATGATTTCGACACACGGGAATGAAATAAAAGTCCATCTAACAGTGTGTAATCACTTGACTCTAATAATAACTTCCTTGCTTTCTTCTGACTCTTAGGTAAAACATTAGTTTCTAAATAGACTATCATCGGACCCAATAACGAGTCAGTACGCTGTAATTCCTGAACTTTTTCTAGACTGAAATCGAACGATTTAAACAAATCAATATTGCGTGCAGACTTGTTAAATGGCCCTTCTTCTAAAGAAGAATCAGTACTACCCTGTTGTGATATATCAGTGGTTTCTTTATTGTGGCTTGTCATGTCCAATTTGTTTTGACTGTCAGCTGTATTGTTTTGTTGTGTGATGGTGTGTTGTGTACAAGTATCAGCAGTATGTGACCAGTCAGTGTTTCTGTGTTCGAACGCGGCGTACGCCCTTGTCATACTTTGCTCATCAGCACTCAAGTCACAGTCTGAGAAAGTGACCTTTGTGGCAGGTCTAGAAAATTTTCTTTTCCTTTTCAAAGGGGAATCCCCTAATTTATGACCTTGTTTTGTCTGAGGAATTTCACTATCAGCATCATAGGCCTCATTATGTAAATACAGTGACGTAGGGGGAGGCAGTAAAATATGATTGACTGCTTGCTTGTTTTGTTTACCAGTACCTATAACCTCTTGTAAGCAGGTCCCATCAGGGAAAGTTATTTTACCAATTTCCTCATTAACATAGGGAAAATATGGGTCATTTTCATCTGGGCTGGACTCAGCAGAGTCTGTATTTTTAGCAGGTCTACATCGAGATAAAGAATCAGGAACTACCATTTGTGTTGCTGATTTATAGTTGATTTCAAAATTGAACTCCTGCAGTATTGCAAGCCAACGTTCATAGATAGCCCCTTTTAAACTTTTCTGAAATAAGGGTTTCAGAGCTTGATGGTCACATTCAACATAGAATTTACGACCTCTCAAATAGGACGCACAATCAAGAACACTTGTGACAACGCCTAGAAGTTCAAGTTTTGTGGGACCATATGATCTCTGGTAATTTGATAGCGATTTTGAACCAAACCGAACAACACGTGGTGTTTCAGAATCATCCATCTTAGATGGGTGTAGCTGATACAGCATATAACCAATACCTTGACTGGAGGTATCAACGGCCAGATGAAAAGGGAGATTGTAATTTGGGAATGCTAAAGCTTCTGATGACAATAAAGCCTCTTTTAACTTGTCAAAAGCCCTCTGGTGTTCTTTTTGCCAAAGAAATGAAGTCCCTTTTCGTAACAGTTTATACAAACAATTGGCCGTTGCACTGTAATTGCGAATATATTTTCGAAACCAGTTCATTAAACCAAGGTACCTTTTTAACTGTTTGGCAGTTTTCGGAACAGGGTAATCTGAAACTGCTTGAAGGCGATCGGCGGGAGGGCGCATACCAAACCGGGAAAGTTCGTGTCCAAGAAAAAGGCAACTTTCCTGTGCAAATGTACATTTGGAAGGTGACAGTTTCATACCAGCTTCTCGAAACCTATTAAACACTGCCTGCAAGTCTGACAAGTGTTGTTCGAAAGTTTCAGAAAATATGAGGACATCGTCTAAATAGCAAAGAGTGGATCTAAATGACAACCCATTCAATATTTTGTCCATCAACATCTGAAAACTATTAGGAGAGGTTTTCAGGCCTTGAGGTAACCGCTGAAACTTGTATGTGCCAAAGCATGTGTTGAAAGCTGTGTATTTGGAAGATTTAGGTGAAATACCCATTTGGAAAAAACCTGAACTGAGATCAATCGATGAGATATAATTTGGAGTTCTATGAGTAAAAGACTCGGTGAGTTCGTCAACATGGGGAATAGCATATCGAAAATCTTGTGTTTGAGAGTTCAAATAGCGAAAATCTACACAGAAACGGTACATAGACAAACTTGCCTCTTTAGACCCAGGTGTGACTCCTGATTTAGGCTTTCTACGCTTAGACACTAGAACAATGGGACTAGAGATTGGAACATCTTCCTTCTCACTAACAGGTGCTATTATGCCCTGGCGCAACAATTCGTCCAGTTGGTGACGTAAAACTTCAAGCTTTTCAGGTGATAATCGGTATGGCCGTTGATGTTTAGACTGTGCGTTTGGGATAAGGTGAATTTGATGCTCAACAACAGAAGTAAGACCAAGTGATGGGTTTTCATCTGTGACAAATAAATCATTATTTCTGTACAAGCATTCCTCAAGCTGGCATTTTTCAGCTGGGGATAAGTGCTGGGAATTAATTTGAAAGTATGAAAGTAACTTGTCTCGATCTACACTGTCTGCATGTTCTTGAATGGACCTATGTCCGAAGTTAACATTTACATTAGAACAGGTGTGTCTGGTTGCCAGTCTATCAGTCTGGTAAGTTTGTTTATGCTGCTGCAGTGGTGAACTTAAATGACCCGAATTCTCTACAGGACTGACAGTAAATGTCTTATCAGTGAATTGAAATGAACCTAAAGGTTTGTTTTTATAAATTGTAATGGTATCTGAGGTGGGGTTCAGAATTTTTAAAGGAACCATGTGTGTATTGGAAACAAAAGCAATTGACCTAGCAACCATTAAGCCTTTTTTCGACACATGAGCACTGCCAGTGCAAATACCCTGAGACCCTGCATTCATATGCTGTGGTATTTTACCCCAGACTACCGTTTCAGAATTTGGTGACAATGATAACTTCTGCTTGGAATGAATTAAAGATCGACTATCAGAAACAGACATTTTATCAAAATTGAGAACAGTACCATTCCTTTTCAAATAGTCGGTCCCTAATATCAAAGGGTGTGAAGTTTGGTCTAAAACATACACATCAAACATTTGTATACACCCGTTTACAGTAGCAGACACCCCAGCAGTGCAACTGATGTTAACTGGCTGATTGTTTGCTAAAACAATATTTTCATTACAAGAAGACACATTGTACTTGTATTTCCTAGGTATTGAATTAAATAAATCTTGAGACATGAGGTTGATCGAACTACCCGTATCTAATAAAGCAGAAATAGAGGACTTGTCAAATATAACCTCTAAAAACATAAAACTGGAGTCTTTACTGGAACCGGTATGTTCAGTTGTATCAAAAGAAGAGGTACGACTTACATGTCTCTCTGGCGGGCGACTTCTAGCGCGACTTGTTAGTTCCTTTTTCCCAAGGGACCGCGCTCTGTGCCCCTTGGGTGTCTCCCGTTTCCCGAACTGGGTTTGCAATTGTCTTTTAAAAGTTTACAATCTCTGGCCAGATGTCCGAATTGGTCACATAATTGACATACTGAACTTGGATTTGGGGGCCCCGCTGCCCAATTACATCGTCTTTGAATATGTCCTGGGGCTTGACAGGTATAACATAGGCGCGATACTGCGTCACTTGCTTGTCCATTTGGCCTTGGGTTACACATATGTGAAGTTTGGTGAAAATTAGCACCACTAGAACTAGTAATAAGTTTATCCAACTTATGTGTTAGATCCTGAACAGACAATTCAAGGGCATGTATTTTGCTGGCATCCGGAGTCCGTGATGCAGCTGCGACAGAGCCTACGGCTGGGGTCGCGGAGGTGGTGGAGGCACGGTATCCGTATGCCTCACCCATCTTCGCAGACGTCATGGCTGCATGTACGTCCTCCGGATTACCAGCCCGCACAAATAATGCAAGTTGGGATGGAAGACCCTGAATAAATTTTAACAACACCTCCTGAGAATTCTTTGAAAGTTTTCGCCCTTTTTCGATTATTTTACTATAGTAATCTTCAATTTGTTGGTTGGGCAGAAGCGTCAAACTTTGAAACTGCTCTGTTTCCACCAATAGAACTGGCTTGTTGTCCGTGCTCATGTACTTGACTTTGAACGCATTGGCTGTATACTCCCACGACGATTTGCTGTCATCTTCCAAGCAGGTAAACCATACCTGGGCTGGGCCTTCTAGGTGAAGCTGGAAGGCCGCAAGCTTTCTGGGATCGTCATCGTTGATACGATTGAAAGTGCAATATGCACAGAAATCTGACAAGAAACGTTCTGGGTCTTCAGTTGGATACCCAGAAAATTTTTGTAGTTTAATCTGTCCTGTCGGTAGATTCATGTCTCTAGTTTTGTCCGGTACAGGTAGTTGCGATGATGTAACAGGCAACTCCAAAGAAATGTCCAGTTGACTGGTAGATAAAAATGGATTAATTTCACTTATCAAGATATTTCCATCCGAAAAAGAATAATCCATTGCATAGAGGTTGGATTCTCCGCCATGTAATGTCTCATGAGGATTGTCTACTCATGTCCTGCTAACTGGGGAATTAGCGAGAGGTTAATGACATGATGACATTACTTAATAAATGAAAAATAACTTTTAATAACAATTTCTTCACTTTATTATATAAATGATAGTTCTATAGTTAAGGTTCTTCAAGTTCTTATAACAATACTATTTTATTAAACACAATAATTTAAGATGTTACAGTCCAAAATATATAATGATGTTCTCCTATGAAGCTTCAAGATCTTACTGCTTTTTTTTCCTCTCTCAAACCACGCTCTTCTTATTCACAAATTTGATACAAGATAAGGCTACTATGTTTCCAGTGAATACTTTCCCAGGGTCAGTAGGGAGGTCAGAGTTAGTTCAGGAAAACTGATGAATCAGGTATGCTGCTTTACAAATATGGAAGAAGGAGTTCCTGGCTGGGAACCATCCTCTGACGGGGAACCATACAGAATGCTATCAACATGTGTGGGAAATAAGATAAAAATCAAAATGACCTTAAACTCTGGTAGGAGGGAAAACGGGGTTAGGCAGGAAACAGCACACATGAAACTAATTGGATGCAGAGGAGTGGGAAATATATATATCAATATATTACAGCTCTGGTTCAGTCAAGTATTACTCAAGGATGTGCTTATCACATTTATGTCCAAGTTATTGTCATGAAATATTTCTTATCAGCTATTAATAAATAACTGGCACACTTTAACCTAAGGGGGTATAGCTGTCAAGCAGTATTAACAGAAAACTGCAGAAAAACTAAGAGCAGATAGCAATCTAATTTCTTCATGTCTTGGAATTTTAAGGATAAAAGCAATTTTACTGTTCACCAAATAACCCAAAAGAGGCATTTATATTCTTTTGTGTGTGTGTGTGGGGGGGGGGGGGGGGGTGTATGTGTGTGTGTGTGTGTGTTTTTCTTTTTCTTTTTTTTTTTTTTTCTTTTTTTTGTTTTTGTTTTACGGCCCCTTCAAAGTTATTTCACTGTTTTACGGGTACAAGGAAATATTATTCAGCAAATAACTCAAAGGAGGCATTTAGAGTCCAAAAAACGGAATGAGAAGATAATTATCTTTTTTTTTTTTTGGTTTTGGTTTTACGCCCCCTTCAGGATTATTTCACTAATTTAAGTGTAAAAAAAAAAATACTGTTCAGCAAATAAACAAAGGGCCGCAATGTCAGAAAACATACCTTTGAATTGTGTACTCCAGCGAAGATTCAGATCAGCCTACGCGTTCGCGCGGTCTGATCCGAATTTTCATTGGGTGCATTTTCGATAGCCAAGGATGCAAAATTTCTTCAACTCTGATCATAAACTGATTTGAGTTTTCGTTGGGCGCATTTGTCAGAGGGTCTGTTTTCTACCATAGCGGTTCACAGTAAACAAGCTTTGATAGTCTGTTATGTGTATATTTACATTATCTGATATTATCGATTTGTAAATTAATATATTTCCGGTATAGTTCGGGTATTTTCGTTATTGTGAACACGTGATTACATTTCAACTTGGGAACTTCAGCTTACAAGTTATTGCTTGTTCATGCTCTAAATAGTAAATTTAAGTAAATAGTATTACTATGGAAATGTGGACAAAGGATAATGAGGTATACATTATATAATCACCTTTCTTCCCTGTATCAGACTTGAAAATTATGTCGAAGTTACTGTAGTCCTCAGAGCTGTAGTCCAACCGGGAAGAAAATGTCAAACGGTATTTATTTTTCTTTTCTCTTTCGTTTCTTTTTGTAAACATATTATAGGATAATATGTTGAATGTCCGTCATTTATTCACTTTCAGAAAGTTTTAAAATAAAGTCTATAACTATATCGATTGTTATAAAGCCATGCAAACTCTGAGCATGCGAAATCGAAAGTAAAAATCACAGAACAAGTATGAGCTTTTGATTTATGTCAGCACTTTAGCCGGTTAACAGCATTTCCTACAAGATCGCATGTGCGCAGTCTGCGCACCCATGCAGTCTGATCAGAGTCTTCGCAGGGCACATCATCACGAAAAACATGCCTATATAATGTTGACCCCTTTAAACCCTGCTTTTTTTATAGTAAAACTGGGGTTTACAGGGGTATATATTATTTTTCTATTTTCTGCTCAAAAACATAGATTGTGGGTACTCGTTAGAACCGCCTCGCCGAGGCGGTTCTAACGAGTACCCACAATCTATATTTTGAGCAGAAATATGAAAAAAAAGTAGAATTTTTATCTGAAAAGTTTCATATTTTGGTGGTAAAATTTTCAGTATATTTGAACAGGCTTGTTTTCGTAATGTTTGTGTAGCCAAGGATCCAATGCGTCTTCAGGCGGATAGCTAAGACTAACCAGACTGTGTAAATACGAGTTTTCGCTGGGCGCACACGCAATATTGTAAGAAATGCCGCGCCCTGTGTCATGTATGAGTAACACACTGACACAGTTACGATACGTATGAGTCCATGGCTAAAGAAAACATACAAAAAGTACACTATCGGCAATGATGGCCGAGATAGGCTATCGTAAGAGCGAGCGATAAAAGGTACATATTGGGGTATTTAATAGAAGAGAATATTTAAGCAGGATGAAAACAGAACGCATCTATTGGATAGGGAATAGACTGGCTCCAGTCTCCAGTGACTAAATATTTTTCTCATAATCCTGTTTGATAATCCACTAAGATAAAACCAAAAAATACCATGACTATAAAGGCTGGTCACTAGTGACCAGCCTCTATAGTCATGATATTACTTTGGTTTTATTTTCGTGGATTATTAAAGATATTATAAGAAAAATTATTTTGTCACTAGAGACTGGAGCCAGTCTAGATAGGGAATTGTTATACTTTATAGAAGATAAAAGGATATCTGTTTCACAGAACGATTGCTACGGGACGTAATGTCGTAACTTGTCAAGGTGTGAATTACTTGTCATGAAAGACACCATGGCCAAAGATCCTGTTATGTCCCGAACCATGCTTAAGGTTACTAGATCAAAACTGAATATTTTTAGTTATCGCTTATCGCTCTTGGTAAAATTTTCAGCAGACAGCATTTTGAAAACAGGTTTTGACATTTAATGCAATCTTTTACATGAAAGGTCTAATCCTGTTTTCTGGGGAAAAATATCACCAATTTGTCGTTCGCTGAATTTGCCCAGAGAGTGGTACAGGTTAAACCACAGAGATGTGATGAATTGTATGGAGAAGAAATATCACATTATTATTGAGGCGCGAGACTTTTTTTTCGCAAAAGCAATACACAATTTGAGAAAATGTACCTGGGAACACATATGCCAAACGACGACCCTTGGCAGGCTGATCGACAGGAGTCTTCGCTGCGGCGATTCCATTACGAAAACATCCCGATATAATTTCAAGTTGACACCCCTAAACCCCACTTTTATGTAGTAAAACTGGGGTTTACAGGGGTATAAATTATTTTTCTTTTATTTCTGCTCAAAATCATAGATTGTGGGTATTCGTTTGAACCGCCTCACCCTGGCGGTTCTAACGATTACCCACAATCTATGTCTTGAGCAGATCAGAGTTTTTTATCTGAAAATGTTTAGTTTGTGGAGGGGAAATTTTCTATATATTTGAATAGGCGTGTTTTTGTAATGTCACAAATATCCAAAAATATGTGTACGGCAGTATTATTACTCGATGAATGTTTACTGTTGTGCCGTCAATGTACTTTTTATATTGGAATAATCTAGGGTCAAGGTGAAGCAGGTTGTTACGGGTATAAATAATGCCACTCGGTACTTTCCGGTTCACCGACTCCGAAAGTAGGGTTTGTATGAAATGTCGAATTCTGTTTTCTGGAGACAAATAAGAAAAAAAAATATTTCAAAATGTTGTCTCCTGTATTATTTACCCAGCATGCCAAACGTTAATACAAAAAAAAAGAAAAGAAAAAAATATTTAACGCGTGTAATGATGAGCTCTAATTACATTCGAATAGCAAAGGTCAAGATCAACCTATGCATCCGCACAGTCTCATCTGGATCTTCTCTGGATTGTTTCTGTCCATTCATATGTTCTATAGTATCCATTTTTGGTGGCGGTTTTACCGCCGCCAAATTTACTATACGGAATTTCTACAATCCGTCTTCTCAAAATTGCAAAGTTTACCTAATAACTTCCTAAAAAGTAGTTCCATACTGACGCTGATGTCGCTTAATTCTGCATTAAAACATGTAAGCCTTCTACACTCTGATAATTATAAAGAGCGACCAAATATACAAAACAAAGAAAACTTCAAACTTTTGAAGAAATAATAATTTAATGATGTTGAGCGCAATCTCGGCGGACGAATATAAACAGAATAAACAATTAACTGGTTTCCTGTGTTCTATATGCGAAGTATTAAGCTATAGGGTGAGGGAACCAGTCAAAATAAACACAAACGGTGGAACTTGATTCAGCCTCCAGAACCTTCTGAAGCAGAGAATTTGAAAATTGATGAAAAAAATTCTCCGAAAGTCTCCGAAAGCGTATCAAAGAAAGGTATAAATATGTGATAAAGCATCAGCAGTTTTTTTAGGCTATTCACCATAAACAGTTTCTGCCGAAATCACTTCGCATGAATATTTTCGAAAAAGTAAAGTACAGTGCGGTTACATATGTATTTAGCAGCACGTTTTTCCTAAACGTTCGCTTTAATATATGTTTTAATGAAAATTATTTATAAATATTTTTTGACAAAATAAATAAGTACAAAAACCAAAAATAAAAATAAATAAAAATAACGTTTTATTTACATTTTTGCGGTATTACTTTCCTGCGGCCACCAGGCCACTGTGCCTGTCACTTTGTGCCTTCCAGATATACCGGATACTAAGAAAACTGTGAAACAGTCCGACCCAATCACACTGATTTCCGCCATAGTAATAATTTTCTACGATAGAAATTATATTTTCTCGAAGATTTTTTGTATTTCATGTATAGGCTCGCTAAAAATAACGTCCGAAAAGCAGAAAAGTTTCAAGATCTCCAGCAAAATTCCTGAAGCAGTAAAATGCGTTTCAGGAGGCCAACGGTTAGTGTATCGTCAGTGAGGTGCCTATTACTGAGGTTCACTAATTATCGGATTTAAAGGACCACGGCCCCCGCCCATTGGGGCCCGCGAAGTAGATGGGCTGCCTGTAGCCTCCAAGGCAGACCTGCTTAAGCAGGGCCTGAGTTCATCATGTGATCATGTTGGGTAAAAGTCCCACAAATCTGGAGGCAATATCGTTAATGACTGAAATATTGTTGACCCACATTCTAATTCTCAGTTATCAGGAAAAAATTATGAGCTTTAAAAGTACAAAACAAAATTTGGGACCCTCAAAATCTAATTGATACCCCCATGAAAAAACAGGGAAATGGCATTTTATATGGGTCGGGTATAAAAGCCAAGTCCGATCCGATCCGCCGATCATTTTTCTGCCGATCATAAATTTTATTTTTTGTCATTTTATCTAAGCTATGATTCAAATGTCCAGTATATCAGTTTTATATGATCATATTATATAACTGTAATTTACAGCAATGATATTATTAAAATCGTTGCTCTAGTTTTTGATTGAGAGTAATTTTTTCTCGTTTCAGGGGTATAAAAGCCAAGCTCGGAAGAAAAAATAGCCGAGAGAGATTTCTTGATTTTTTGTCTCTGTTTTGTCCTTTTATAGAACAGACTTAACTATAAATGCTGAAATTTTAGTGCATGTGCATTGTGATTCAACAAGCATAAACATATGTTTCAATAAAATCAGTTTTTTTTCCCGTTTGTTTACCAAATTAGACGCATCTATTAATAGACCTGTAAACATGACGTTACACACAACAACGTCCTGAAATGAGACGAAATGGGGGAATTTTCTTACCGCGAAAGATAGTGTTTTAAGAATATCTAATAGATATTAATATCTGTATTAATGTTATTTCTCCTTTTTCGTCTTTTTTTTTTTTTTTTTTTTTTTTTTTTGTACAGTAGTAGTTGGGTCATTTTGTAGCTTTCGTATTCGTTGCGGTCCAGCGTTTCTATTTTTAGAATAGTATCCGTGCAAAGCAAAGATGGACAGAAAAATAGGCTAAAATAGTTTATATATGACATAATTTTCATATGCAAGAAACTAATTATGTTCTAGTGACCATTTATTCTCTGAGACAGAGCTGATCTCTGTATATATTAGCTTCACTACTGAGAAAACTATGATTTTCTTATATTTACTGGACTTGGCTTTTATACCCCTAGAAGACAGACAACTGCTTAAAAATCAAATCCAAAAGCATTGAAAAAAGAAATATCTTTTGTCGAATATTTAATTAAGCAATGTATGATAATATAAAACTGATATACTGGACATTTGAATCGTAGTTTAGATATAATGACAAAAATAAAATTTATGATCGGCAGAAAAATGATCGGCGGATCGGATCGGACTTGGCTTTTATACCCGACCTTTTATATGGAATGTTTGGAGTTGTTATCGTTATATATACCCCGAAGATTTTTTGTGTTTATAAGGGGATTTTATTTTATCACTCATCTTTTGCTAAATTTATATGACAAGAGTTATTGTAACTGTCTGTAAATCTGTGAAAGTTCTATGAGTTTAAGGAACTTCAGTGAATCCGTAAAAGCTCCGTGAATCCATGAAAGTTCCGTGGTCAAGGTCTGTCAGTCATTTAAATTTTGTATCAGTGATATGATAAAGTTCCATGGAAGCTCCGTAGTGTATCCGAGATACACATATGCATGAAAAGTATTAAGTGCAAGGCCAGGAAAAAGAAGCAAAATCAGTCGCTAGAAAAGACATTCAGTAGTAGTATTAACAGAGAATTTGAAAGGAAATAGATCCATTAGAATAAATTGATAACATTTACTCAGTTGCTACATGCAAGTTTTCATTTTAGTCAACATTCAAAACATCCAACAGTTCTTGAATGTTTCAACTGGCACGCTTCCAGTTTGATATCTTGGCACTCTGGATGGAACCAATGCTGACATTTTGTGCACTGGAACATCAGATTGTAGTGGGATCTTGTGGGCCTGTATATAAAGATTTTTTTTATCTCGATTCTGGCTTGCTTGGAAATTCAGTGAAAGCACTGCTGTTAATACCAGGATTCCCATTGCATTTTGAAACTGGGGGTAAATCTGCTCTGTTCTCTTTTTTTTGTACGCCCATTGTAAAGCAGTATACTACTCTTTTTCAAATTTAGGGGTATAAGACAAATTTTGAGGGGATAAAAACCCCTCTGCAGAGGGTAAATGGGAATGCTGAATACAATTTGGAAGATGCAACAGTGCCAATGTTTTCGTGTTTTGTTAACTCCATGTACAAGGCTTGGAACCATTTGGGTGACTATAGTCCAATACTACGGACATTTCAGTACTTTTTTCGGAACTTTCCGTTATTCCATGAATCCATGACAGTTCCATGTTTTGTCAACCTCTAGGCCCCAACACTGCACACACATATGCATACAAAATATTTATAATATAAACTGATACTAAAATTTCATAATTTCTCACCGCTGTGGTTCGAGTCTAGCTCGGGTCACGTCACATGTGGGAAAGCCGTGTTCTGCTTACGGATGGTCAGGTGGTTTTCCCCCGGGTACTCCGGTTTTCGCCCACCTTTGATGAACGATCGGCTCGATATAAGTGAAATATTCTTGAAAGAGACATAAAACCCAAATCAAAAAAAAAAAAAAAAAAAAAAAAAAATCATCAAAACACACACACACATTAATCTTATTCAGGCATAAAAAAATCCTGGTGTGGTGATTGGGGGTGCAGCCATCTGGTTAACTCAGTTGGGTAGTACACTTGCAAGCTAGAGGTCACAGGTTTCAGTCCTGCATCCAACACACTTTCCCTCCTTAGTTTCCTTTAATGGTGCCCAATGTGAATAACTCACTGCAGCCGACATTGGATTTATGGGGCACCAGGATCAGGCATAAAACAGGGTGGGGTAGCGCTGGTCGATGGTTTTCCCTGTGTAATCTGGGTTCCTCTAACACACATTCACGAAACACCAACATCCATGTCTTATAGAACAAGTGCATAAGATTGCTGAGCTTTCTGTGCAATCGAAGTAAAAATAAATAATGTGTTAACTTTAAAATCGATAACTTATAAGTGATTATGCCTCAATTTGTAATATTTTGTCCAGATATATCAGTATAAGTGACCCTGTCCACTTGTTTGAGCTATATTAAGTGTACATTTTTAAGATAAACTGATACTAAAATTTCATCATTTCTCACCGCTGTGGTTCGAGTCTCGCTCGGGTCATATGTCACATGTGGGAAAACCGTGTTCTGCTTACGGATGGTCAGGTGGTTTTTTCCCCAGGTACTCCGGTTTTCGCCCACCTTTGATGAACGATCGGCTCGATATAAGTGAAATATTTATGAAAGAGACATAAAACCCAAATCAAAAAAAAAAAAAAAAAAAAAAAATCAAAAAAAAAAAAAAAAAAAAAAAATCATCAAAACACACACACACATTAATTTTATTTAGGCATCAAAAAATCCTGGTGTGGTGATTGGGGGTACAGCCATCTGGTTAGCTCAGTTGGGTAGAGCACTTGCAAGCTAGAGGTCACAGGTTTCAGTCCTGCATCCAACACACTTTCCCTCCTTAGTTTCCTTTAATGGTGCCCAATGTGAATAACTCACTGCAGCCGACATTGGATTTATGGGGCACCAGGATCAGGCATAAAACAAGGTGGGGTAGCGCTGGTCGATGGTTTTCCCTGTGTAATCTGGGTTCCTCTAACACACATTCACGAAACACCAACATCCATGTCTTATAGAACAAGTGCATAAGATTGCTGAGCTTTCTGTGCAATCGAAGTTAAAATAAATGATGTGTTAACTTTAAAATCGATAACTTATAAGTGATTATGCCTCAATTTGTAATATTTTGTCCAGATATATCAGTATAAGTGACCCTGTCCACTTGTTTGAGCTATATTTAGTGTACATTTTTAAGAGTAAGGCTATATTTTGATTTTTATTTGTTCATATTTATACAGAGTTTAACTCTCCAAATTGAAATGAACACAAGAAATCCTCAAATTGATTGTTTGTCTTGTGGAAATATACCAGAATATGCATAACGCAATACAGCTGTATTTTGTCATCAGAATTTAGCATATTTATTAAGATACACGTTGTAACTTTTTAAAGCAAACAAGTATTTGTTCTTATTTCTTGCTAGTTATATAAGTTACATTATTAAATGAATTAGTACCAAGAATCCTCAGATAAATAGATTATCTGGTGAATATTCCCCATAATTTTAGCTTTTCAAGAAATGAATACATTAATGACACATGCTTTAATTATATTAGTTTTCATAATTAAAAAAAAAAATTCTAGCTTGAAATTTTAAGTCTTAATATCAATAGTAATAGAATACTTACTTTTTTTTTTTAATTAAAATTAGCAGTCTGAAATAAAATGATGAGGATTTAAAATCTAAAAGAATCAGTGACATCATAGGATAGTGTATTGTGGGATAGCTTTTTTACAAAGTATAAATAGCAATACCAGTTACTAAGACTTTGAACATTTAGGAATCTCTAAATGAGGTTTCCAACATAATTTTCATTTTGCCAATATCTTTACCGTATTTTGAAATATTCTGAAATTAGGGGATGCATCTGAACATCTTTAAGCTCACTACTGTTTTTATTTATACTCGTTTTTCAAACGGCGTGTTAGGTTATTGGGTCTGAAGCCATAAACCTTTTTTGTTTCCAGCTAACTCCTCCTACAGTTTACATCCCATCAGGCTGAATCTTGGTTTATAAATTGACCATGATGTGGAGCAGCACATAATATTTCGGGGTTAGAGTCCACCAAATACTAACAGGGTTATGCCCCTTTAAAAATTCCTATAAGTTTTTTGTTTCCAGCTAACTCCTCCTACAGTTTACATCCAATCAAGCTGAAACTTGATTTATACTTAGACCATGATGTGGAACAGTGCATATTATTTCAAGGTTACAGTCCACCTAATATTAGCAGAGATATGTCCCTTTGAAAATTTCAGTAAACTTTTCGTTTCTGACTAAATCCTCCTACAGTTTACATCGGATCAAGCTGAAACTTGATTTACAGTTAGACCATGATGTGGAACAGTGCATATTTGTTCAAGGTTACAGTCCATCAAATATTAACAGAATAATGACCCTTTGAAAATTTCGCTAAATTTTTTAGTTTCTTGCTAGCTTCTCCTACAGTTTACATCCGATCAAGCTGAAGTTTGATTTATAGGTAGACCATGATGTGATGCAGCGCATGTTGTTTTGAGGCCACACTCCACCAAATATTAACAGAGTTATCGGATCAAGCTGAAACTTGATTTATAGTTAGACTATGATATCGAGCAGCTCATATATATTCGAGGTTACAGTCCACCAAATATCAGCAGAGTTATTTTCCATTGAAATTTTCAGTAAATCTTTCACTTCCCCAGCTAACTCCTCCTACAGTTTACATTTGATCGCGCTTAAACTTGATTTATAGTAAGAACATGATGTGGAGCAGCGCAAATTATTTCAAGGTTACAGTCCACCAAATATTGGCAGTTATGCCCCTTTGAAAATTTCTGTAAATATTTAGTTTCCGCTTTATTCCTACTACAGTTTACATTGGATCAAGCTGAAACTTGATTTATAGTTACACCATGAAGTAGAGCAGGGCATATTATTTTGAGGTTACAGTCCACCATATATTAGCAGAGCTATGCCCCTTTGAAAATTCTGTAATCTTTTCGTTTCTGGCTAACTCCTATAGTTTACACCTGATCAAACTGAAACTTTGTAAATACTTACACTGAGCTTAAACTCGATTTATAATAAGAATATAATGTGGAGCAGCACATATATTACCAGAGTTATGCCCCATTAAAATTTTCATAAACTTTACATTTCTGGTTAACTCCTTCTATAGTTTACATCCAATCATGCTGAAAAGCGATTTATTGTTAGACCGTGGTGTGGAGCAGCACATATTATTAGGAGGTTACAGTACACCAAATATTAGCAGAGTTATGCCCCTTTAAAATGTTGTTAATATTTTGTTCCCGGCTAACTCCTCATATAGTTTACATCCAATCAAGCTGAAACTTGATTTGTAGTTTGACCATGATGTGGAGCAGCACATATTATTCCAAAATTACAGTCCAACAAATAGTAGCAGCATTATGTCCCTTTCAAATTTTTGGTAATTTTTTGGTTTCCAGCTAACTCCACTTACAAATTTACACAGATGTGGAGCACAGAATTGCACAGTAGTCCGCATATGTGCTACATCTTATTACTTGCCAAGGGCGTATGATGCCTCCGCTTGTAGAGCTCTTGTTTGTTTCTAGATACAATATATATATATATATATATATATATATATATATATATATATATATATATATATATATATATATATATATATATATATATATATATATATATATATATATATATATATATATATATAATAGAATGGACATAATGACTCCTCAAATGGATGGAATAACAGACGGTAAACGGTAAAAGGTCAGAACTATGTACAAATTTAGCACTCTAGATGATTATCCAGATTATCTTTTTAATTATAATTTCTACACAAAACATATGTTGTTGGTACTTATTTGAAAGTTATTGATAGGGTAGTTGTAATGAATACCCACAACTTACAATCCTTTCAGTCCTTTAAGAAATAAGTAACATGTAAGTATTTCATACTTGAAAAAAAACAACAACAAAAAAAAACAACAAACTGTTTTATCTGATTATAAATAATGTTACTGTACACAGTACAGGGAAATTAAATAAAAATGTGGTTAAAAGGGCTTCAGAACCACAGTGATGTGGATTAAATATTCATGATACTGAAACTAGTTACTCTGAATTGTGCAGAATGCACACATGGTGTAGCGAAAATGGCATTGCTTTAGTTACATATCAAGAAATATTGAACAAAATGAAAATACAGATGATATGTAGTCTAGAGGCTTATAGAAATTAAGGAAACCGCTACCATCAGCACTCTCAGTGCTTTGATTTATGTAAGCGGACAAAGGTCGTGATCAGACTAGATGATAATAAAGTGTTGAGATAACGAAGTAATGTCTTGTTGTTTATTGCCGAAAACTAAAAGAAAGAAGAGAGAAAAAATACCATATTTATCCTAAATATTCTGACTCCTTCATACTTGCCTCAAGATTTCAACAAGTAATTTAACTACCTGTTTATTTATCTAAAATTGCCAGATGAGAGACATTCAGTAACGACACTAATCACTCCGCGTTCTGCTCTGGGTCCACATTGTTTGCTCACACCGGGTAAATACAGTGTACCAATTAGTCGGGGTCCTTTCTATTAAATGGTGTATGAACAGCAGATGCAATTACAAAGTAGGCCTTTTTTGGTTTTTGTTTTTGTAATTGGGTTTGAAAAAAAAAAGTTTTTAAGCCACGGTTTATATAAAAAAATTCCAAAGTAAAAAACAGAAAAAAAAACACACACACACAAAGAAACAACAACAACAACAAAAAAAAAAACAGAGAGATGCATTGCCAATACAACAGTGTACTCTACTCAAGACAGTCATGCCTCAGTGATGTATTCTCTACACCACGCCGTCAACTGATTTACTCCGGGCTAGAGCCCGGCGTATCTATTTTTAGCTCACCTGAGCTGACGGCTCAAGGTGAGCTTTTGTGATCACTCACCGTCCGTCGTCGTCGTCGTCGTCGTCCGTATGTCCGTCCGTCCGTCCGTCCGTCAACAATCTTTAAACAACATCTCCTCCTAAACCACTGATTGGATTTTGACCAAACTTCACAGGAATGATCCTTGGTTGGTCCTCTTTCAAAGTTGTACAAATGGTTCCGGTCCGTTGCATATCTAGGTCACAGGAGATAAAAATAGATTTTTTAACTAAACACTTAAAAAATCTTCTTGTCAGAAACCACTTGACCGATTTCAATATAATTTTGCAGAAATGTTCCTTTGGTGATCCTCTACCAAGATTGTTCAAGCCATTCGGATTCGTTAAAAAACATGGCCGCCAGGGGGCGGGGCTTATTTTCCCTATATATATCTATATAGAAAACTTTAAAAATCATCTTGTCAGAAACCATTGGACAGATTTCAATATAATTTTGCAGAAATGTTTCTTTGGTCAACTTTTACCAAGATTATTCAAGCCATTTGGATTCGTCAAAAAACATGGCCGCCAGGGGGCGGGGCTTATTTTCCCCATATATTTATATAGAAAACTTTAAAAATCTTCTTGTCCGAAACCACTGGACTAATTTCAATATAAGTTTGCAGAAATGTTCCTTTGGTGACCCTCTACCAAGATTGTTCAAGCCATTTGGATTCGTCAAAAAACATGGCCGCCAGGGGGCGGGGCTTATTTTCCCTATATATCTATATAGAAAACTTTAAAAATCTTCTTGTCATAAACCACTGGACCGATTTCAATATAATTTTGCAGAAATGTTCCTTTGGTGATCCTCTACCAAGATTGTTCAAGACATTTGGATTCGTCAAAAAACATGGCCGCCAGGGGGCGGGGCTTATTTTCCCTATACAATCTATATAGAAAACTTTAAAAATCTTCTTGTCAGAAACCACTGGACCGATTTCCATATAATTTTGCAAAAATGTTCCTTTGGTGATTCTCTACCAAGATTGTTCAAGCCATTTGGATTCATCAAAAAACATGGCCACCAGGGGGCGGGGCTTAATTTCATTATATATCTATATAGAAAACTTTAAAAATCTTCTTGTCTGAAACCACTGGACCGATTTCCATATAATTTTGCAGAAGTGTTCCTTTGGTGATCCCGTACCAAGATTGTTCAAGCCATTTGGATTCGTCAAAAAACATGGCTGCCAGGGGGCGGGGCTTATTTTCACTGTATATCTGTATAGAAAACTTTAAAAATCTTCTTGTCCGAAACCACTGGACCGATTTCCATATGATTTTGCAGAAATGTTCCTTTGGTGATCCTGTAGCAAGATTGTTCAAGCCATTTCGATTTGTCAAAAAACATGGCCGCCAGGGGGGCGGGGCTTATTTTCCTTATATATCTATATGGAAAACTTTAAAAATCTTCTAGTCAGAAACCACTGGACCGATTTCCATATGATTTTGCAGAAATGTTCCTTTGGTGATCCTGTTGCAAGATTGTTCAAGCTGCCTTGATCCGTTAAAAAACATGGCCGCTAGGGGCGGGGTTAATTTTCCCTATATATCTATATAGAAAACTGTAAAAATCTTCTTGTCATAAACGACTGGACCGATTTCAATATCACTTGGCAGACATTTTTCCTTAGTGACCCTCTATCAAGATTGTTCAAGCCGACATGATTTGTCAAAAAACATGGCCGCTAGGGGGTGCGGGGCTTATTTTTGATAAAATTCTATATAGAAAACTTGAAAAAATCTTGTCGTCAGAAACCACAGGACTGATTTCAATATAACTTCGCAGAAATGTTTCCTTGGTGACTCTTTACCAAGATTGTTCAAGCCGTTATGATTTGTCAAAAAACATGGCTGCTAGGGGGCGGGGCTTATTTCCCTATATAATTTATCTATATAGAAAATTTTAATAGTCTTTTCAGAAAGCACTTGACCGATTTCAATGTAACTTTGCAGGAATGTTTCTTATGTAACCCTCTATCAAGATTGTTCAAGCCGTCATGATTCGTCAAAAAACATGGCTGCCAGAAGTCGGGGCTTATTTTCCTTATATATCTATATAGAAAACTTTAAAACTCTTCTTGTTAGAAACCACTGAACCGATTTCATTATAACTGCAGAAATTTTTCCTTGGTGACCCTCTACTAAGATTGTTCAAGTAATCATGATTCGTCAAAAAACATGGCTGCTGGGGGCAGGGCTTATTTTCCCTATATATCTAATACATTTATAAAACTTTAAAAATCTTCTTTTTAGAAACCAATGGACCGATTTCAATACAACTTGGCAGGAATGTTTCTTTGGTGACCCTCTACAAAGATTGTTCAGGCCGTCATGATTCATCAAAAAACATGGCCTCTAGGGGGCGGGGCTTATTTTCCCTATATATCTATATAGAAAACTTTAAAAGTCTTCTCGTAAGAAACAGTTGGACCGAGTTCAATGTAACTTGGCAGGAATGTTGCTTTGGTGACCTTCTACCAAGATTGTTCAAGCCTTCATGATACGTCAAAAACCATGGCCCCCAGGGGGGGGGGGGGGGGGGGGCTTATTTTTCATATATATCTGCCTAGAAAATTTTGAAATTCTTCTTGTCACATACCCCGTGACCGATTTCAATATTACTTGGCTGGATGTTGCTTTGGTGAACCTCTATCAAGATTGTACAAGCAATCATGATTCGTCAAAAACATGGCTGCCATGGGGTGGGGCTTGTTTTCCCTATATATCTAAATAGAAAACTTTAAAAATCTTCTTGTCAGAAACCACTGAACAGATTTCAATATAACTTGGTAGGAATGTTCCTTTGGTGACCCTCTACTAAGTTTGTTCAAGCTGTCATGATTCGTCAAAAAACATGGCCGTTAGGAGGTAGTGCTTTATAGCTATATAAAACTTTTTAAACCACTAGACCAATTTCAATATAACTTGGCAGAAATGTTCCTTTGGTGACCTTCTTTTAAGATTCAGTTCAAGTCGTCAAGATTTGTAAAAAAACATAGCCAGGGGTGTGGTGGAGGGGGGTGGGGGTGGGGGTGGTTAGTGCTATAAAGTTTATACAAAAATCCTAGAGCAGTGCTGAAACTTCAACAGTAAATATGCAAATCTGTTTGGTCAGGTGAGCGATATAGGACCATCATGGCCCTCTTGTTGTAAAATGTGCATGCATTTGAAGAACATCCGTTTTCTTCCAGGTTTATGGGGTTCTTAGTGGGGTTATATATAACTATTCACCCCCACTTTTTTTATTTATTCAAAGTCACACTTTTGCAGCAGCTAGAGAACTGTACTATTGGTAACATAGTGAAATAAGAAAATGGGAAGTACTGTGTAGAATGAATGTAGCAATGCGGGGTTTGCTCATTTAAAAGAGAAATGTGCAGTTTTCCCGTAGGAGCCCCAATTTGACCATTCGACCTGAAATGAGCTTGTTGCTGTCAATATTCGTACACATTTGAATTTTTTCATTTCGTTATTTTCGTCGTACTATGAAGGAGAAACAAAAGATATTTTTCTTTGTTTACGATTGGAAATATGCATTCTCAAATCGAACGGATTATAAGCCGGTTTAATAATACAGTTTAATTTGATATTCAAACATGGAAAGATTTGGGCCGAAAAAAAAACGGTATGAGTGGAGAAAAGAACGAAACACTGCTACATAGATGATTCGGATATAGTATGTTCGGCTTAGGCTATGGATGGCGACATGTAATTATGTATGCGGGCTAGAAAACAGACGATCATAGTTGATTTTTTTGCATAACTCTGATAACGTCTAGAATGTTTTTACCGTTGAGTATTGCGATAATTTATATAAATACAAACTTTCATAAATTATAACATTATTTCACTATACTACGACCTATAGGGAGCTAAGTAATGCATGACAGATTAGTTTCCCGGCGTATTGATGCTTTGCTTCAATATTTTTTTGTAAAGGGTATTGTGCATATATTTGTTATTCTCGTGTGCTATCACCGAACGTTTCACGGATAAATCCGAAAATGCCCGAGATTCTATTTTTAGTCATGCTTATCTGAAAACGGACTGTGGATGAACTCGTCCAACCTTTGACACGACAGTAAACATTCATCGAGTTAGAGTAACAGTCTTCTTGCATAATATCTGTTTAACTATAACGAATTTTGTCGTTGTATCGAGTGTCGGTATAAAGAGGGTTGACTGTTTATCTTTCCCGTTAGCAGTTGTCCAATGGTATGCTCTGTCTGAATCTGTTATAAGTTTGTCAAGCCTTTACCTTTTCAAGATTGTCATTGGCAGGCTTATCACGCAATACCTTAAATCCTGATTTCAATTCACCTGAACTTTCTTATCATATTTCATTTACCTCACTGTCATCTGTCATTCTCATTTTCATACTTTACTATGGTCAGTCCTCTTTATACCGAGACTCTATGCAACGATACAATTTATTATAATTATAATTTGGAAGACATGAAAAATTTGCTCAAGTGGTGTCATTTTATCAGAATTTATGCTAGATTATTACATTTAATACTTCAAGAAACACGTGATTTGGATAATTGTTAGAATCGCCTCAGTAACAATTATCTAAAATATATGTTCTGTGAGAAATTAGGAATAAAACACGCTCTTCTATATCGTCACGACCGGCACTGTGGCTCAGTGGTAGAGCGTCCGCTTTGTGACCGGGAGGTTGCGGGTTCGATCCCTGGCCGGGTCATACCAAGACTTTAAAAATGGTATTAGCTGCTCTTTCGCTTAGCGCTCAGCATAATTTAAGAAAGTAGAGCTTGGAATCGGAACTGGTCAGCTCAGTGTCAGTATAATGTGACTGGGTGGAATATCATGTCAAAGTGTCTGGGACATGATATTTCAGTGAGGCAGCATTCTAAAAGTGAGCATTAAGCTCCCTGTCACATCCAGACACCGTCGCGATATGACTGAAAGATTGTTGAAAGCGACGTTAAGCCCAAATCAAACAAACAAATATCGTCACGAAAACATACCTATATAATGTTGACCCCTTAAACCCCAATTTTGTGTATTAAAACATGGGTTTACAGGGGTATACATTTTCTTTTCTATTTGTCTACTCAAAAACATATATTGTGGGTAGGTACTCGTTAAAACTGCCTCACCGAGGCGGTTCAAACGGGTATCCACAATCTATGTTTTGAACAGAAATATGAAAAATATGAGAACTTTTATCTGAAAACTTTCAGTTTTGGTGGTGAAATTTTCAATATATTTGAATAGGCGTGTTTTCGTAATGAATCGACCGTGTATTCTTTACAAGGGCAGATTCATGTTAACGGCAATGTGTGCTTTATTATTATTTTTTTTTCTTTCTTGTTGTAGGCTGGATTGACGAGAAGTGTTACTGATATACACTATTAAGTATGTCACTTAAGGACCAACCGTGCTACCATACATAATAACAGCCTCATGGCGGAAGCTCAAGTGGAAACGAAGGAAAAAGCCGTGAGCGAGAAACGAGACAAGTATATTGTCGCAGCGATTGACTTTGGAACAACGTACAGTGGATATGCATTCAGCCTTAAACATGACTTCAAAAACGACCCCACAAAAAATATCGTTACAAACGTGTGGGGGGCTAGCCAGCTGATGTCACATAAAGCCCCCACGTGTGTGCTTTTTGACGAGAATGGAAAGTTTCACTCTTTTGGATACGAAGCTGAGGAAAACTATGGGGAACTCGCCTTGGAAGAGGACGAGGGCCTTGGTAAATGGTACTTCTTTCAGCGTTTTAAGATGAAACTACATGAGCAAAAGGTATTGTTTTTTGTTGGAGACATATAAAGATTAGTTTGCCGTGGAATATGGAATCCAGTTTATACCGAACAATTCTATTTTTAAAATTCTGATTTTTTAAATGGGTTAATAACCCCATTTTTATATCTCACCATGTACTGTTTAAATCGCACTAGATTAATATGTAATGTTATTTATTAACAAAGCGAAAAGTTGTAAAATAATACACTTAACAATTTTTTTTAGCTCACCTGAGCCGAAGGCTCAAGGTGAGCTATTGTGATCACTCACCGTCCGTCGTCGTCGTCGTCGTCGTCCGTCCGTCCGTCCTTCCGTCCACAATCTTTAAACAACATCTCCTCCTAAACCACTGATTGGATTTTGACCAATCTTCACAGGAATGATCCTTGGTTGGTCCTCTTTTAAAATTGTTCAAATGGTTCCGGTCCATTGCATATCTAGGTCACAGGAGCTAAAATAGATTTTTTAACTAAACAATTAAAAAATCTTCTTGTCAGAAACCACTGGACCGATTTCAATATAATATTGAAGAAATATTTCTTTGATGATCCTCTACCAAGATTGTTCAAGCCATTGAGATTCGTCCAAAAACATGGCCGCCAGGGGGCGGGGCTTATTTTCCCTATATATCTATATAGAAAACTTTAAAAGTCTTCTTGTCAAAAACCAGCGGACCGATTTCAATAGAATTTTGCAGAAATGTTTCTGTGGTAATCCTCTACCAAGATTGTTCAAGCCATTTGGATTCATCAAAAAACATGGCCGCCAGGGGGCGGGGCTTATTTTCCTATATATCTATATAGAAAAATTTGAAAATCTTCTTTTCAGAAACCACTGGACCAATTTCAATATAATTTTGCAGAAACGTTCTTTTGGTGATCCTCTACCAAGATTGCTCATGCCATTTGGATTCGTCAAAAAAACGTTGCCGCCAGGGGGCGGGGTTTATTTTCCCTATATATCTACAGAAAACTTTAAAAATCTTCTTGTCAGAAACCAATAGATTTGATTTCAATATAATTTTGCAGAAATGTTTTTTTGGTGATCCTCTACCAAGATTGTTCAAGCCATTTGGATTCGTGAAAAAACATGGCCGTCAGTGGGGGGCGGGATGGGGGGCGGGGGGGGGGGGGGAAGGTGCGCGGGGTGGGCTTATTTTCCCTATAAATCTATATAGAAAACTTTAAAAATCTTCTTGTCAGAAACCAATGGAACGATTTCAATATAATTTTGCAGAAATGTTCCTTTGGTCATCCTCTACCTAGATTGTTCAAGCCATTTTGATTCGTGAAAAAACATGGCCGCCAGGGGGCGGGGCTTATTCTCCCTATATATCTATATAGAAAACTTTAAAAATCTTCTTGGCAGAAACCACTGGACCGATTTCAATATAATTTTGCAGAAATGTTCCTTTGGTGATCCTCTACCAAGATTGTTCAAGCCATTGGGATTCGTCATGGGATTCGTCAAAAAATATGGCCGCCAAGGGGCGGGGCTTATTTTCCCTATATATCTATATAGAAAACTTCAAAAATCTTCTTGGCAGAAACCACTGGACCGATTTCAATATAACATGGCAAGAATGTTTCTTTTGTAACCTTCTACCAAGATTGTTCAAGCCGTCATGATTCGTCAAAAGACATGGCAGCCAGGGGCGGGGCTTATTTATATATATATATCTATATAAAAAATCTTCATGTCAGAAACCACTCGACCGATTTCTATATAACTTTGTAAAAATGTTTCCTTGGTGATCCTCTACCAAGATTGTTCAAGTCGTCAGGATTTGTCAAAGATCATGGCCGCTAGGGGGAGGGGCTTATTTTCCCTACATATCTATATAGAAAATTTTAATGATCTTCTTGTCAAAAATCACTGGACCGATTTCAATAACATTGCATGAATGTTTCTTTTGTAACCCTCTACCAAGATTGTTCAAGTCGTCATGATTCATCGCGAGGAGGCGGGGCTTAATTTTCCCTATATATATCTATATAGAAAAAACTTTAAAAATCTTCTTGTCAGAAACCACTGGACGGATTTCATCATAGCTTGGCAGAAATGTTTCATTGTTGACCCTCTACCAAGATTGTTCAAGTTATTATGATTCGTCAAAAAACATGGCCGCCAGGGGGCGGGGCTTATTTTCCCTATATATCTATATAGAAAAGATTAAAAATCTTCTTGTAAGAAACCAGTGAACCGATTTCAATATCACTTGGCAGGAATGTTTCTTTGGTGACCCTCTACCAAGATTGTTCAAGCCGTCATGATTCGTCAAAAAAACATTGCCACTAGGGAGCGGATCATATTTTCTCTCTATATCTCTTTAGAAAACTTTAAAAATCTTCTCGTAAGAAACGTTTGGATCAAGTTCAATGCAACTTGGCTGGAATGTTGCTTTGGTGACCTTCTACCAAGATTGCTCGCGCCCTCATGATACGTTAAAAAACATGGCCGCCAAGGGGCAGGGCTTATTTTCCATATATATCTATATAGAAAACTTTAAGATTCTTCTTGTCAGAAACCACCTGACTGATTTCAATATTACTTGGCAGGATTTATTATTATGTTGCTTTGCTGACCCTCTACCAAGATTGTTCAAACAATCATGATTCATCAAAAAAGAAGGCTGCTAGGGATGGGGCTTATTTTCCCTGTATATCTAAATAGAAAACTTTAAAAATCTTCTTGTCAGAAACCACTGACTTGATTTCAGTATAACTTGGCAGGAATGTTCCTATGGTGACTCTCTACTAAGTTTGTTCAAGCTGTCATGATTCGTCAAAAAATGTGGCCGTTAGTGGGTGGGGCTTATTTTCCCTATATAGCTATATAAAACAGTTTAAAAATCTTTTTGTCAGCTGCCTCTATGTGACTCAATTGCCTGGCAGCGTTAAAAATCTGAAAACTGAACTGAACTTTTTGTCAGAAACCACTGGACCGATTTCAATATAACTTGGCAGAATTGTTCCTTTTGTTATCCTCTTTCAAGATTCACTTCAAGCCATCATGATGCATGAAAAAAAAAAACATGGCCGCTGGGGAGCAGGCCTATAAAATTTATACAAAAATCTTAGAGCAGTGAACTTGGCTGAAAGTTCAACAGTAAGTATGAAAACCTGTTTGCTCAGGTGAGCGATATAGGACCATCATGGTCCTCTTGTTTTTTTTTTGTTTTTTTTAAGTCTCTCGAACCAATCAACTGCGTTCGAAAATTAAATCCGACTGATTGAATGCGCTGTGTGTAATCAAGCATTATAACAAGGGCATTTGTTCCGGAACATTTGTTTCATGTATTTTGTGGTGTCAGAATATTTATGAATAATAACATTATTCTTTTATTTATGTAAAAATGTAAAACAAATCCTGTGTACAGTATTTTTTCTGACTTGTTGCCCTAAACACACATATATTTTAATTTGGCTTTCGTACGGGTATTCAGAATTGGCCGAATTACAAATAAAATCAATGAACTAATGCATATCTGGATGATTGCCGTCTGATATTAATCAATGAACTAGTGCAGTTCTAACCCATGGGAGTTCCCTACACGGGTAACTAGCAAACAGTGCAGACCTAGATCAGACGCCGCAGAACGAGGCGTCTGATCAGGGTCTCCACTGTTTGCGAATATTATTCAACTATGTTTACCTTAGGAATAGCTACATTATATAGCCTGACATACCTACAGTCGAAAATGGGCTCTTCCAATATATAATGTGGGAGAGGTCTTTAATGGGCTAAAATTTGTAAAGATACATTTTACTTCCTGTTTATGTGTCTAAAATCTGCTGAATGAGAGGTGAGGTACACAGTGTAAACTCAAATATGTAGCGACTGATCCGGGTCTACACTGTTTGCTCTGGTCTGCATTACGAAAACAAGCCTATTCAAATATATAGAAAATTTTATCTCCAAAAACGGAAGAATTTCAGATTAAAAAACTCTGATATTTTTCATATTTCTGCTCAAAACATAGATTGTGGGTACTCGTTAGAACCGCCTCGGCGAGGCGGTTCTAACGAGTACCCACAATCTATGTTTTTGAGCAGAAATAAGAAATATAATGCATACCCCTGTAAACCCCAGTTTTACTGTATAAAAGTGGGGTTTAAAGGGTCAAAATTATATAGGTATGTTTTCGTGATGGTCTGTCCCGATATATTGCGTAAATTCGGTATTTAGTTATTTCACTTGCATTGTCTTTAGTTCTTAGTTTAGTTCTATATTTATTTCTTTTTTATTATTTATTTAGTTCTCTCTCAGAATTAGACGGATATAACTGAATGTTCCTTAAAGCTGTATTATTGTAAAATGACCCGAACCGTCGTTGCTCAAAAACAGAATGAACTTTATCTCATCCATTTCAAGAACACTCTTCGCACTTTGGACCATAAACAAACTGCTAATTTAGTGTGTAAACCAAGTTTTATTACTTAGAAAATAACCATGCTCCTGTTTTATGAATAAATTAATTTTTCCAAGGTCACTAGAATAATATACTCAAATACGATGTCAAAATAACAGAAGTGAACTAAATCAAAGTTAGACGGGATTTACTTAACATATAACTATATATTAGCAAAGAATATAAACATGATTTTGAGGAGAAATACTGCTTTAAGGGTGTTTTCTTAAAACAGTATTTCTCCACAAAATGCTCCTGCAAATTTTCCGCTATGTTCTGCACGAGAGGTAAGTTTTGGGACTCCCTGTTTCGCTTTACTGCACGACAAATCCCTTCTAAAAAGGGTTTTGCTCTAAATTCAAATTTGCTCCCGAGGGAAGCAATTCTTTCCTTTTAGCGTAGACCCCTTTCGCCCTTTCAGAAAGGAATCTACTCTAAGTTTTGGGACTTCCGTTTGCTTTTCTACACACCAAGTTGCTTTAGAAATAGGTACTACTCTAAAAGGATAGAATTTGCTTCTGACGGGAGAACTCTTTCCTTAAACTTCTTTTCAGAAGGGAGGTAAAACAATTCTGACAGGGTTGCCTCCCTGAAAGCATATTATTTCTCCTTAATGCCTTAATGACTGCTATATATCTAACAGGCTTTCGATGACAGTCTTAAGGACTTCTCTAGTCAAAAATATGAGGCACAACGTCAGAATACGCACTTTCAGAATGTGCGCCCAGCGAAGGTTCAGATTAGCCTGCGCATTCACGCAATCTGATCAGAAGCTTCTCTGGGCGTATTTTGGATATCCAAGGATACAGATTTTCTATATGCGGATAACAGAGATTCTGATTAGACTGCGTGAATAAGCAGGCCATCACGAAAACATACCTATATAATTTTTACCCCCTTAAACCCCACTTTTATATAGTAAAACTGGGGTTAACGGGGGTATACTTTTATTTTTCTTATTTCTGCTCAAAAGCATAGATTGCAGGTACTCGTTAGAACCGACTCGGCGAGGCGGTTCTAACGAGTACCCACAATCTATGTTTTGAGCAGAAATATGAAAAAATATCGGAATTTTTATCTGAAAATTTTCATTTTTTGGTGGTAAAATTTTCAGTATACTTGAATAGGCTTGTTTTCGTGATGCTGATTTGAGTCTTCATTTGGCGCACATGTCAGACGTTACGTTTTCTCATGTTTGGGTTCAAGTGTTTTGAAAGTCATTGTTTTTCAGATTCATCGAGATATGAACATTAAAGATGTAAAAGGCAAAGAAATGTCTGCAAAAACGGTGTTTCGAGAATGTATAAGTTTCTTAAAAGGGCATCTACTTGAAGCCCTCCGCAAAAAGGCCACGACGTTTACTCTTGACGAAATCCATTGGGTGCTGACTGTCCCGGCGATATGGTCCGACGCCGCCAAACAGTTTATGAGAGAGGCAGCCCAGGAGGTATGGTAACGGGAATTAGCAGCATTTTTCCATTATCTCTAGGTGCTCCTAATTAGAAAACTCTATTTATATCGTTGACTTTCAAATGAATGTAAGTGTTTTTTAACTTTATAATGCTTTCTCATTTTGATGAAAAAAAAAAAAAAAAAAAAAAAAAAAACGAAAAAAAAAAACGCTTAATGGAGATGTAATGATCAGAGCAGAGGAATCCAATTCATAGGGGCCAGCTGTTTACAGGGAGTTCTGAGGTGACTGCTCCTCCAAGTGCGCCGCATCACTGCAGAGCAAAACGGATATTGGCGCAGATGTGAGCAGTAAAGGCGCTTGAAATAGTCTTTAAGATCATGATTTTACCCGCAACGTGAGAAAACATATTTTCTGACATGTGCGCCAAACGAAGACTCAAATCAGCCTGCGCATCTGTGCAGTCTGATCTGAGTCTTCGTTGTCTACATGAAGAATCTTTGCATCCTGGGTTATCCATAATGTGCATGTTAATCTGAATCGTCTCTGGGCGCCCATGTCTGAAGGTACGTTGTGTGAAATTTCTCGCTTTTTGTGACCTCAAGAAAACTAAAACATGCTGAAAATTTGAGCTTGATACTTTTAACAGTTCTTGAGCAACAGCTGCACAAAAAATGCATTAACATGTACCTGGGGACGTACAAACGTGTTACCCTCACATACTTTATCCCGAAGAATTGCTGTAATAAATAATGCTTATATTTTTATTTCTTAATCGAATGCTTTTATATTTGACACATTTATTCTTGATTGTATGTCAAGAACTCTGCACTATTACACTGACAGCTCTGATTTTTTTATGAATCAATCTCATAAATCCGTAAATGAATGAAGAATTAGAATGTCCAGACCAACAAACATGGAACCCAGAATAAAGGGTGTAATCAGGCGTCCGCGGATAGTAAGCATTACTTGGTAAGCAAGCTTCGCCCACCATGCCCACAGGCCTACGCCTCAGCAAGGCGCTTCTAATGAGTACCCACAACATATGTTTTCATAGAGAAATAAGAAAAAAATATGAATATGTCTTATCTAAAGCTATGAAATACAGATGATTGTACTTTGTACAAAGGGTAGTTGACCCTTTTTGAATTTGTGCTTTTTCTTTGCTTAGGCGGGGATAAATGGCGCACTACTGTCAATCGCTCTTGAACCCGAGGCAGCTTCCCTGTATTGCCAGCATCAGCATATTGAACAAGATCAGCAGTCAGCAGTTTTATTCGACTCTCCAAAGGCTGGTACAAAATATGCAGTGATTGATCTGGGAGGTAAAATGTTTTGTTTTTCGAAAGCTCGCTAAGGATACAGGCATTATAATTTCTTATCTCACTTACCTCAAAGCTTAGAAATGACGAATCCACTAATTTCAGAATAATCTAAAAGTATTGTTGTGATGACAATAATATTAAAAATCGCATGTTATAATCCATTTGGTTCTAAAGCATTCCATAAATATCTAAAAGGTTGCCTTTTGCAACAAAAACAACTCAAAAGAACGACATCGAAAAAATATCTACAAGACTGCCTTTGGAAACAAAGAACACACAAAGTAAAAAAAATCGGAGACTCGGTTTTATTAAGTCTCTTCAAATGCAACACTGTAATTTGCGAGGCTGCATATGCCCCCTAGCATCGGCTTAAGCGAAAACTTGGTTTTATTAAGTATGATCATATGCAGCTCCAATTCACACTCAGATTCTATATTATTGGGTTTTTCTGTAGGCAAATATCAAATTCTAAACTATCTTGTTTTCTGTGAGCAAATATCAGATCCTGAAGTATCCTGTTTTCTGTTAGCAAATATCAAATTCTAGAGTATCAAAATTTCTATGAGCAAGTGTCCGATCCTACAATATCTAGTTTACTGTAAGCAAATATCACAGTCCACAGTATCCTGTTTTCTGTGAATAGGTATCAAATTCTACAGTTTCTTTTTTTTTTTTTTTTTTTTTATTTACAATCAAATATCAGATCCCGATGTCTGCAGTTGTCTGTAAGCAAATAAAAGATACCGTAGTAACCAGATTTCTGTAAGCCAATATCAGATTTTGCTGTATCCGACGCCCATGCCAGTTTATATGAAATGCTCTTCCCCGACTCAAGAATGAATGTCTTCTATACTTTTTTTTCTTGTAAAACGTTATCCAATTTTCTTCAGAAAGTCTGTAGTATCCAGCGTCTTCACTGTAGCTAGTATTAGTTCCGTGTGTCAGGCGTAAAATGTCTAACTGTACTTCAATATAGTATACACTGTAGTTTGTATTTGCTGGTCATGCGTGTTCACCGAGTCAGCTCTGGGATATTTTAAAAATTATATGTGGGTTACTGAAGATGCCTACTTGTCTGTAACAAACCTAAAACAATAGACACTTCATTTTTTTCAGTTTTATGAGACTTGGTTTAGATTAATTCATTTTAGGATTTACCTTTAAGTATAGGACTTTACCAGCGATTATAGTATTTGTTTCACTATAAGCAAATAGCGACGGTCGATATCAGATTTTATAGAAAATTTTCATCTGTAAACAAATGCTTCTGATGGTTATGATCAGAGTCAACGGTATCCGGTTTGTTTTAGCAACACTGGCGGTTCTTATCAGGGTTTTTTTTTTTTCGTTGTTGTTTTGAAAGCTGTTTGTGTTTTCATTGTTTTCTGGCGTAAGCTCGCCATTGCGCCATTTGCGTTGTGCCATCATAGTTTTTGTATTTTCACTTTGTGTTTCACTGCTGACGTAGAGGACCTTTAAGCAGTTCGAAACTATACTTGTAAGTTGGCGCTACATCCAATTTAAGGGTGGGGTTCCATGTAAGTAAAAATGCATCACGAAAACAGGCCTATATAATTTTGACCCCCTTAAACCCCACTTTTATACAGTAAAACTGGGGTTTACAGGGGTATACATTATTTTTCGTATTTCTGCCCAAAATCATAGGTTGTGGGTACTCGTTAGAACCGCCTTGTCGAGTATCCACAATCTATGTTTTGAGCAGAAATATGAAAAATATTAGAGTTTTTTATTTGAAAATTTTCAGTTTTTTGAAGGTGAAATTTTCTATATATTTGAAATAGGCATGTTTTCGTAATGGTATAATTTTTCTGCTGATTGTTCTAAGGCGGTTCCTCTGTTGCGGGTCTGTTTTATTCTTATGTGACGTTTGTTTTGTCTCTATTTATTCGTCATCTCTCCTTCTTTTGATACCGCGAGAGGGCTGAGCTTTGTGATTGTGGCATTTCCTGGATATCTTCTTTTGACATTTTGCCTTGCAAACTTAAAGCGAGAGCTATTTTTAGTTTTGTGTGTGCGTTCCTTGCTGTCAAGGGTCATTCCGTTTAAATTCTATTTATTTTTAGCATAGATAGAGTTAGTGCATTGCTGGGCCGTCAGATGTCTCCTAGTACTTCACGAAGTGTAGTTTATATTTTCATTTAAGCTGAGCTTCATTATATGTTGTTTTTATTTCATCACAAATACACGCCTATAATGTTGACCCCTTAAACCCCACTTTTACATAGTAAAACTGGGGTTTACAGGGGTTATTATCCTAATTTCTGCTCAAAAACATAGATGATGGGTACTCGTTAGAACCGCCGCTTCAAGGCGGTTCTAACGAATAGTCACAATTGATGTTTCGAGCAGAAACATAAAACTATTAGAATTTTTATATGAAAAAAAAAATCATTTTTTTGGTGGTAAAATTTTCAGTTTATTTAAATAGGCTTGTTTTCGTAATGAATACCCAGCGGGCTCATGCCGTTTATACAGCGTTATGACGTTGCATCGACGTTGTCTGAACGTTGCGTGCCCACTGGGTATTATCGATATGCAGTCAAATGTTATCTTTTCAGGAGGAACTGTAGATATTACTGTTCATGAGAAACAAGAAAATGGAACACTTAAGGAATTAACACAGCCCAGCGGCGGAGCGTGGGGTGGTATGTACGTAAATATGGAATTCCAAAATTTTCTGATCAGTTTGTTTGGTGCTGATATTTATACAGAATTCAAGGAGACATTTCCAGCATCGGCTTTAGAAATTCAACGTGACTTCGAGTCCAAAAAGCGATTACTTAAACCAAAAGATGACGGTAAAAAAATAACCATATGCTCAGTTCAAAACTTACTAGACCTTTACAAAGAAAAATACAAGGAAGACCTTAAGATTGGAATAAATAAACATCCACATGCAAATAAAATCCAGTTTGTTGCAGGAGGAAGACTTAGAATGGATGCTAAGTTCCTGAAAGGCTTTTTCAAGCCGTGTTTAGACAAAATGGTGTGTCATATAAAAGAATTAGTGGAAAAGCCAGCAGTCAAAGATACAAAAGTATTTCTGTTAGTAGGTGGTTTTTCAGAATCTGATATTGTTTTCGCAGCTGTAAAAGACGCTCTTCCTGGTGCATCTGTTATTAATCCTCCAGAACCCGGACTAGCTGTTCTAAAAGGGGCGGTTATTTTTGGACACAGTCCTGTGGCAGTGTCTTCCAGAATTGCTAGGTTTAGCATTGGAGTAAGTATTTCTCCTCCATTTGATGAGAGCGTTCATCCGAAAGATAGGGAAGTTACAATAGGTGGTGTGTCTCGTTGTAAGAACGTTTTCAAGAACTATATTGAAAAGGGAACGTGTCTGAATTATGGAATGCATGTTCTAGGAAAACATGTTACTGTGGAGGAGTATCAGGCTGAAATGGTTTTTAGAGTGTATGTGTCTACGAAGAAGCGACCACGTTTCTGTGACGAAGCGGATACTGACTATGCAGGAAAACTTGTTGTACCTTTACCAAGACAGAAAGAACGTATTATTGTTGAAGTTAGGATAATTGTAGGAGAAACTGAGCTAAAAGTAGAGGCTGAAGAGCAATCGTCCAGAAACAAGTTTCCAGCATACTTTGAGTTTTTATAGATGGGTAAAAAGAAAATCAAACTGCTAGACATACAGGAAGGATTCAGAGCTCAGTCTTGCTATATTTACATCAGCCAGGCAGTTCAAATGGATACCCCATCGGGTATTGCTTGATGCAAAAATAGCAGAAAAATATTTCAAAATTTGCACCTCAGTTATCACCATATCCAGGACTATTTATCATATCAGGGACATCTTCAAACCGTACAGTGTTTAATATAATTATAATTGTAACCTTTTCTGTGCCAAGTTATGTCTTTCTCAAATAAATTTTAATATTTTTGTCCCTAAGAGCAAAAAATATCTTGGTGAAATTTCCACCATTTTTACAAGGGAGATAACTTCTATATGGTCATGATTATTTCATTTCGACACAGTATTCCCCTTCTGTAAAGGGCTCTGCACTTAAAGAAAATATTTGATTCAAAACGGAAAACATTCTTTCCAGTCAGAGAAGATATTTTTTCAGAAAGGAGGTAAACTTGTTTTGACAGAGTTTTAGTTTCGCTTAGTGAACCGTTTCACTGAAAACAATAAAGCAGTGTCAACTAAGGCCCTTTCAGACACAAATCATCGGTTAAAAGATTGTATGTATGAAATAATATACCGCATTGAACATATTACCGTGCATACACCTATGAGCACACAGTCACGCAATTTTGTATTCCACAGATTGCAGCCGGTGTTCTTTTATCTCCTGTACAAGCATATGCTGTTCGGGCTCATTTGAATGCAATTCAAGTGAGTGCGAACAAGATGTGCTTTTATAAAGAAATAAGAAACATATCGCATAAGTATCATCAAATTCGCCCCTCATGAAGTCCTCTGCTGATTTCTCTTTAAAGCGTTCCCTTATTACATTGTAGGTCGATATTTTACTACAAATATTTCGAATAATTTTTAAACTTGTTAGCGCATAGTGCGGTTATTAGGTAGAATATGGTAGCAGTGAATTTCATAGCGGTTCCATGATTCTCCGTAAGTCCGATCGGAATACAGTAACATGGACTTCGAGCACATGACCAATCAAATGTTAGCGCAAAACAGAAACACTCGTTAGTGTTCTTTTCCTCAGAAGCTCGGATTAGTCGTTGCTTACAAACGTTTTCGTTCTTCCATGAGAAAGGACACCATAACCTCGATTTGCATACGATTAACAACCTTTTACAATGCAATTAGATGGCATTTACCAGTTTGTATCCCTGTTTTATTGACGGCCCAGGGGTGCTGCCATCTGACTATTTGCCAGCATTTGACTGGTCGATATTTTATCACGGATTTGCCCGGGGAGTTTGATACCGATGCATAAACAAAAACACGATGAGAAAGGATGTGTTTTTTCAAGCTGGGCAGTGTGAAGTGCTGTCATCATTTGTGGTATAAAAATGCTGTTTTAGTGGAAAGATGGTATGTTTTCACGTGTCTGCTAAACACGCTTATTACGAAAACACGCCTATTCAAATATATTGAAAACTTTACAACTAAAACAAAGGAAAATTTTCAGATAAAAATTTCTGATATTTTTCATAATTCTGCTCAAAACATAGATTGTGGGTACTCGTTAGAACCGCCTCGCCAAGGCGGTTCTAACGAGTACCCATAATCTATTTTTTGAGCAGAAATACGAATAATAATGTATACCCCTGTAAACCCCATTTTACTATATAAAAGTGGGGTTGAAGGGGGTCAAAATTATATAGGCGTGTTTTCGTAATGGTGATTAGGAGGTAAAATATAATCTGATGACATTGTATACAGTGAGAAGCATTTATTTTTTTCTTTCAAATTTAGATACACTTTTGAATGGTTTCCCGCTTTTGAAGCCTAGAAGCTTAAATATGCAAGCAAAACATTTTTGTGGAATACCTGTCTTGCTTTTAAAGTCCGGTGTATACAGACTGTTATATAATCTTACATATGTATTTATGCAACATAACAAAGTTTGCTGTGGCATTATACAAATCAAGCATTTCATCAGAGTGAGTGTTTAAAATATCTGCCGTGGAAATGGGTATGTTTTTATATTACGCAGTGAAAAGGGTATTTTTTTTTAAATAAAAACAATAAAATGGTTACTTTTTAAGAGAACACAGCGAAAACGGTATCAATTTTTATTATTTCGAGCACATCATTTAGGGTATGTTTCACAATAATTTGTTCAAGCATCGGTACCAAGCTGACCAGCAAGCACCTCATCCCCTTCCGGGTGGATTTGGCTTAGGAAAATAGTCGTTAATTTCCGCACTGACTCGGATTCATTATATTAACCGGAATTGGAGAAAACGTACCTTCGACCATGTGATCCCGTGCAGTCTGATCAGAGTTCGTTGTCAGCATGTAGAAACGTTGCATCCTTGGTTATCCAAAACGCACCCAGTGAGGTTTCTGTTCAGACTGCGCGAATGCTCAGGCCGATCTGAATCTTGTCTGGGCGCATATTTCCGAAGATACGTTTCTGACGTTTCGGCTCGTATCATGAATGCCTGGATGATATAGTTGAGGTTTATGCTTGCAGACACTGGTCTAAACTTTTCTTGTGATTGGCAAATGCGAGTTCAGCGGGGCTATCTTGTCTTTGAATATTCTTGTTGACACAATGTTTGATTCTTTCTCCATGCACCAATTATATAAATTGAGATGCTTCGGCCTACCAATAAATTCTTAAGACCAAAGCATATATAAGTACAAACAAAATAGATCCAGATGAGATGGCGTATAATAAAGTTTCATAATGAACCATCTCTTCAGGATCTACTCTGTTCGCAACTATATTTTTGACTTTTGACCAAGAGCCCAGTTAAGAACACTGGTTTCGTCCAAACTCAAAGATTAAAAAGTCCATATCAGAAACTGAGTGGTATTAGGGTTAAGGGGAATGGATATAGCTTCAAGGGAAATAGCCCTGATGTGGAAATATTGCCTCGCTTCTCATGGGTAGGTCGGAGGGCTATTTATAAAGGAAATAATTTACTCTCTCTGGCAGTAAATTCTTTACTTAAAGAAAAACCTCTGCTTTTGAAAAAAGACTCATTACGAAAACATGCCTGTTCAAATATACAGAAAATTTTATCATCAAAAAATGAAAATTTTCAGATAAATTTTTTTGATATTCTTCATATTTCTGCTCAAAACATAGATTGTGGGTACCCGTTAGAACCGCCTCGGCGAGGCGGTTTTAACAAGTACCCACAACCTATGTTTTTGAGCAGAAATAAGAAAAATAATGTATACCCCTTTAAACCCCAGTTTTACTATAAAAAAGTGGGGTTTAAGGGGGTCAAAATTATATAGGTATGTTTTCATGATGGAAACATTAAGGATGCAACTTTCTGCCTCCTTTTGCAACATGGGGGCACTATATTTCAGGGCCCAGTTGTTCAAGACTTAGCGAAGTCTTTAGCTGACGTAATGTTAGATTTTCTATTTTGAAATTGGCAAAACGTTGATATTTTTGTAGAAAATAGCAAAAGCTACTCACATTTTGCAGCAAAAATATCAATGTATTTGAAAATACCTTAGCTACAACAGTTAACAAATTTGTCATTAACGAGCTCGTTAATCTAGCGATGCTTTGAATAACTGGGCCCAGATATTCAGGCCTCGCACCGGAACTTTAAAGCCTATAAAAACGTAAAATTTTGTGTCAGTTTGTGTAAAACTATATATAAGGGTTATTTTGCTCATAAATCCTTTAAAAATCATTATTTTCATATTTTGGGAAAAATAAAGCTGTGTAAAAAGCTATATTAAACGAGTAGGCCACTTGGAGGTTGGTCCAGAGTTAATAAAACGGTTTTCATGCTCAGCTCAGCTGAGAATGAAATTTTCTTTTCTAAAAATGTGCAAATACCAATAACAGTTGGCATTTTCGTATTTATTAGCAAGGAAAGTTTCATGCACAGCTATATGTAGCAAGGAAGAATGGGCAGTTGTTAGTAATTAATTAATATGAAAAAGTTCGTGCTCAGCTGAGTTGAGCATGGATAAAGTTTTAGTTCTCTCTAAGGAACTGATACACATGTTGGATCTCGTTGACACTCATTTTCATAAGAAAACATCTTTTTATGACTGCTAATAAATCCTTAATTACTAACAATTGCATTTTTTTTCTTGCTTAACATAGCTGAGCATGCAAACTTCTCTGCTAGTAAATGTGAAAATACCAACTGTTGTTGGCATTTTTATAATTATAAGCAGAGAAAAGTTCATGCTCAGCTGAAATGAGCATTTAAAATATTTTATACAATTGGGGCCTGCTTGCTTCCTTTTACACCAGTCACCTTCTACAGAGTAGGCTATTCCAAAAGAAAAAAATAGAATCGCTCCAAAGAGGAGCAAATTCATTCTTTTAAGAAAAGATCTCTTTTCAGAAGAGAGGAAAATATTTTTGATAGGGTTTCAATCTTGTAGACCATGAAATAGGCTTTTTCAAACAGCTGAGCTCCAAATAAAATGGCTAATACTGAGCCATCTCATCAGGATCTACCCTATTTGCCATTCTATTCTTAATTTTCAACTGTCACCTTTTGGCAGAAACGGATATGTACAAATGCAAAAATGGAAGAGTTTATTTCAGAATCTTAATGGTTGAAAGGGGTTAGGATGCAATTTTGGGTCACCTATATGACCTGTATACGTCAAGTCTATCACTCAGATAAGGTACCTTTTTCATTTACTATGATTATAATGATTGATAAGTGTCTTATTGCGCCAAGTAAAATTTAGCTGTTGAAACTCATTAGAAGCGTCTCACGCCGTTTATAATGCGTACCAACAAAACATAATTTTTTATGGATAAATAAGGAAATGTTTTATATGGACATCCCTTTTATCTAGAGCTATGTAGGCTATGTCGTTTCCACCATATAATATGGAGAATAGGAGAACACTTCGGCTAATACACGCATAAACACATCTTTATGCAGTATAACAGAGTGACAAGACAAAATATTTAGACGTAACGTCTAAGTACCGGCGCAAATTTTGTTCATGTTTATATAGAGATATCAAACAAGTGTATACTGAAGTTTAATAAATTTTCAATGTAGCAGGTAAAAAAGAACAATAATATGATTCTTGAATGTTTGCTTTTATTAAGCTTTGTGAAAACAAAATAGACATTATAACTCAGTGATTGTTTACTGTCGTGTCAAAGGTTGGACGTGTTCATCCAAAGTCAGTCTTTTAGGTAAGCAAGACTAAAAATATCATCTCGTGCCTTTTCGGACTTAATCGTGAAGTGTTCGGCAATAGCGCCACGAGAATGCCAAATACATGCACAATACTCTATAACAGCGGACGGGGTGACTGTCTTTAGTATAGTAAACTGTCGTATTGGCACCTCGCAATCTTTCTCTATTTTATTATTATTATTTGACTTTGTAATTTTCATATCAAATGTGGCTTAAACATTATTTTTTTCATACCGAATTACACACACACACACACACACACACACACACACACACACACACACAACGGCTAAATGGGCATTATTGCCTCTGCTGTTCATACGCCATATACCATTATAAAGGACCCCGTCTGATTTTCACTTACTGTACTTACCTGAAGTCTAAGCAAACAGTGTGGACACAGAGCAGAATGCGGAGTGATTATAGTCGTTAATGAATGTCTCTCATCTGGCAATTTTAGATAAATAAACAGATAGATGAATGACTTTGTTAACTTTTTGGGGCAAGTATGGTAAGGTGTCAGAATGTTTAGGCCTAAACTATAAAAGTGTGTGCTTCAGGTTACCCAACCCCTGCCTAATTCTTCACCACCGACTCTGAAGTTTATTTTTCATTTTTATTATTTATTTTTATTTTTTTATTTAATATTTTGGGGGGTGGGGGTGGGGGCTTGGGGATTTCCTTGTTCACTATATTGTTTTAATAAAAATAAAATACTGTTACAGGATCGATCCTGCGACCGTCGATTTAGGTTTTGACTTTGTGGACGACGAACTTTCCATTTGAGCTATCAATGAATAACGTAGTAATACTCAGTCAAACGAAGTCTTTGAACCGGAAAGTACCGAGTGACGACTATTTATATCCGTTACAACCTGCTTCACCTTCACCCTGGATTATTCCAATATTAAAAATACATTGACACGACAGCAAACATTCATCGAGTAATAATCTGCTTATAACACAGTTTGTTTTAAGATTTTTTATATGTGCGCGATCGTCACAAACCGACGTCCCGGCAAATATAAAACGTCCTTAGTGAGCTAATCGAATAGTCTACCATATGTAAAAAGCCCAAGCTATATTAAGAGACCGGTGCGATTCGCGCAGCGGTCAATAAAAATATCAAAAAAGAGTGCATTCGAACTTCAATGGCTGGAACACATTTAGGACCATAGAAACTTGTTCTACACAAAAGTTCGAGCCACTGAGGGTCAGACATAGCGCCAGGTCAGGAGGCAAATGGGGATAATTTAGGAATGTCTCGATCTTCTGTAAAATAATTTATGTTGTGTGTACTTATTAGAATCGCCTCGATTAGGTGATTCTAATGAGTTAACACAACATACATTTTCATGATAAAATAAGAAAAAAAAATGTTCTGAACAGTTCGCTTAACAATCTTTATCCCCACACAGCCCCTATTACAGTATATATTATAAGATAATGTATCATAGGGTCTGTATGACATAGGCCTGTTTCTTTATTTGATTGCACAACGCTGAATTGGCTCTTAGACTGTTTCAGAAGGTTGTCGCCTGACTACTGCTGTCGGTGGTCGGACCCATCATGGTTCATCTTATGATTTTTGTTTTTCTTTTTCTTTTTTCTTAAATTAACAATAATGAGTTGTGATTATTTGTGCTTTTACAGTGATACGTCTAGGTAATTGCCAAAGAGTGCAGACCTAGATCAAATGCCGCAGAATGCGGCGCCTGAGCAGGGTTTCCACTTTTTGCTAATAATTAAGCCATTTTTTCCTATCTCACAGCCTGACATACCTAAAATTGAAATTAGACTCTGCCAATATATGTGGAAGAGTCTATTTAGTTACATTGGGTTTATGAGGTAGAGGGCTATTCACGGACCGAACGCGTATTCGTAATTATGAGTTACATCAGAATTAAGGGCGAGGGTTCGATTGAGTAAAACTAGTTTCCCGCCCCCCCCCCCCCCCCCCCCCAGTAGATGTTTCTGCTAACCGATTCAATGCGGTTCCTCTGTTGCATTTCTTCTCTGTTTGTATGTAACTTAAAGCAACTGTCCCGCCGTGACTTGTTATTATAGGGATCAAACATGGTTTTTCATGCATTAACATTCGCCAGGTTCCTTGGGAGGTGTTGAAAACCGAGGCCGAAGGCCGCGGTTTTCGACACCTCCCAAGAGACCTGGCAATGTTAATGCGTTGAAAAACCATGTTCAATCGCTGTTATTGCATAAAAACTGAAAACATTTGCTACATTTCGCATTATTTCTTGCATTGTTTTGGTTCGCCTTTTCACCGATGTCTCGCGAACGTAATTTCCACGGACTATGCTCGTTCTAGGGCCGGGCAGTACACACCTCGTAACGGCAGCAAATCTGTGGCCCCGGTACGATCATATTGAAAGTTGCGTAGCCGTCATTAACAGCCCGTGAATTGGATTGTTAATACACGGCTTTTCGTGGGTTAATGCTCGGCTGTTAATTACGTGCGACAGTGCTTTTTATGCAATAATGTGAGTTCCTCGTCTCTTCTTTTGGAAGGCGGCCTCGGTGGCTCAGTAGGATGCGCGTCCACCTGACGATTAGGAGGTCATGGGTTCTACCCCAGGGGAGTCCAGCAACATTATTTTATAGAGATTGATCTATATTTTCTTCGGTCAATCTCTTCCTTCCGCTGATTCAAGAAAGACAGTTGTCAGTTTCTGGCGAAGGAAGTACACAAATACTGGTGAACCGCTTAGAGAACTAAGCTTGTCTAGTTAAAGTGTAGTTGGATAAACTGACTGGCTTCGCAAGCTCGCGTCCTTCGATATCCCAACTCGGGACAATATTCACAAATATCAGTGCAATAAACCTATATTATTAACGCAACGGAAAGGAGTGTCTTTTGAATGCAGTTTGGTGGAGGGGAGGAGGTATCACACGATTCTATCCACAGCACAAATGAACAGGGGAATAGCATATCATACAATATTGCTTGTGCGCCCACGGGTGACTCAGATCCGCCTTCGCTGGTATTAGTGCCGTGTGGCGGAGGTAGAACGTCTCCCCGTACTTTACCATAGTGCAGATTACATTTCATTTCCTTTGGGATCACTGGGCCTATTGTGGTATATTTGAAAATGGAGTTCTGCTCCTGTACACGCTAGAGGGCGTGAGCAGTGTTGCAAACTTCGCTACTGCTTACGAAGAGTTTCAATAAAACCGAGACTCCCATTTTCTAATCTGTGGTGTGTTCTTTGTTTCCAAAGGCAATCTTTTTTACGTTATTTTATTACACTGCAGCTGGTATTAGTACCGTGTGGCGCCGGTAGAACGTCTCCCCGTACTTTACCATAGTGCAGATTATATTTCATTTCCTTTGGGATCACTGGGCCCATTGTGGTATATTTGAAAATGGAGTTCTGCTCATGTACACGCTAGAGGGCGTAAGCAGTGTTGCAAACTTCATTACTGCTTATGAAGAGTCTCAATAAAACAGAGACTCCCATTTTCTAATCTGTGGTGTGTTCTTTTTTCAAAAGGCAGTCTTTATTCGTATCCACATAATCTAAGCAGAACTTCTGTCGTTCATCTAAAGAAATCGTGTATGTTTGCTTCTTACAGAGCGTGAAGCAATGACGCTGATCAGCCTTCGCATTTGTGGTTGATTTTTGATTTGATAATTGTCCCTGAGGTTATAAAAAAAATTTCATGCTCAACTCAGCTGAGCATGACGTTTTTTGTTGCTAATAAATACGAAAACGCCGACAATAGTTGTTATTTTCCTTTGTTTTTTATTATTATTTAAAACACAGAAAAAAAAACATGTTCAGCTGTGTGACAAATTTCATGCTCAGCTGAGTTGAGCATTGGAAAAAAATAACCTAGGGGATTGGTTTGAAGTACAAATACAAGTTGTCTTTTTTTTTTAAAGTTAAAGTAAAATAGTATGGTTTTATCATCATAGTGGTTTTATTTAAATCTGTTATTTCTCTAATTATTTTAACAGTTATTAATTGTTTAATGCTTAGCCGGCTGAGTCAAAATTCAGCAGGCGACATTTTGATTTTTTTTTTCCCCTAGAAAATAGGCATTTGCATTGATAGACAAAATACATGTGAAGATACCCAGAAAATGTCACATTCAGGAAGCATCCTCCTGAGGCACCAAAAGAACGAGCGATATTGACAACACAAATACCACACATCAAACCACTGACGTACAAAAAAGAACATTACAAGAACAAGTCTATTCAAATAGAAATTTTTACTTCCCAAAATTGGAAATTTTCAGTTTTCTGTTCAAAACATATGAGTATTGTGGGTACTCTTAGAACCGCCTCGGCGGGGCGGTTCTAACGAGTACACACAATCTATGTTTTTGAGCAGAAATAAGAAAATAATGTACACCACTGTAAAACCCAGGTTTACTATATAAAATTGGGGTTTAATGGAGTCATAATTATGTAGGCATGTTTTCGTGATGAACTGCAGCAGAGGAAATATCTTGAAACTGCCAGTAGGAAAATTCGGGAGGGGGGAAGCTGAAAGTAGTTTTACTCCAGCGAAACCTCATGAAGTCACGCGGAAGTTTATTTTCTAGGAAAGATAAGAAAATCTTAAAGAGACAATATGCATGAAATGTCAAAGCCGATTTTCTAGGAAAAACAAATAAAAAAAAAGCTGTCGTCTGCTAAAACAGGTCAAGGTTAAGGGTCAATCTCGAAAATGGTACACCGTTTTTTAAAGAGACATAACCGTCCATTGGCTTTCTCGTTACAATGTCGATATATGTCCAATGATCTGTGCAATATAACGGCATAGTGCTTTGGATTGTCCGTATCAGAACCTATTCAGCAGCTTATTCCTTTATGTCGTCGTGAAAGAGAGAGAGACAGACAGACAGACAGAGATATTATTTCTTCTTCTGATATGCATGTTTTGAAAGCGAGAAGAAAGATGACTGTCAAAATTGTTCTGATTCCCGACGAAAAAGAGGTCTCCTCTAAAAAGACAGGAATTTGCTCCCTTTGGATGAAAATGCTTTCCTCTTGGATTAGATTACTTGATACATGATTGAAAGGAAAGCAAATAGGAACCCAAATAGTAATCACGCTTGAGGAATAAAAGGTGTAAAATCTATCTGGTGTTTTCTGTCCCCTTAGAAGTCTAGGGAATGTACTGCACAATGTTTCTTACGATACGTCTGTATTTAAATTTTGTGGAGCATGTACTTATTTTGCATTCTTATTTTATTTTTGACACACATCGACTTGTTAATAAATCGTATTACGTAAATGTGTTATAGTTGTGTTATTAGGGGCCTCATGGGAGACTGACCGCCTCACCCAATAGTGTCACCCCCCCCCCCACACACACACACACACACATTAACCCTTATCCTGCTGAACCCGGATATACCCTGCCTTTGCGAACAGTGTAGATCCAGATCAGTTTGCTTCTTCAGAAGACAACTGATCTGGGTCTGCACTGTTTGGCATTCAGTATGTGAAGTTATGTCAACAATCTGGATTAAGTAATCTGATTGGCTGACAGTTAGAAATGGGCGTGGCATCTTAATTTATTCAGCATGACAAGGGTTAATATTCTATAGGTAAAACTACAGTGGCGTAGCCAGAACGGAATTACTTGGGTAGCTTCAAGCGAAAAGGTGCTTTTTAGTATGTGCAAAATGTGCGGATTTACATCATCTTGCACATGCGCAAAGTCTCATCCAAACTAGCGCTCTCCATTAAACATTCTATAGTATCTAGTGATGCTCTTTGAGGACAGCAAAGGCCCTGATCAGACTATGCGGACGCTTAAGCTGAACTGGACTTAGCTGTCCGCGTGTGGCCAGAAAACACTTGCTTGCATGGCCGGCCATTTTTTACCCACACACTGGAAAACTCTTAAAACAAGAGGCTCATGATGGGACACGACTTACTCACCTGACTGAAACAGCTATCGCATATAAGCACATATGTAATCAATATAGTGGGTGGTATTTCCAAACAATTTAAATTAAACAGTTGTCCATACGTATAAAAAGGTCAAAGATCAGCAAAGAATTACTACTGATACAAAGCTGGTAGATTTCCCATCCACGATGCTCTACACTAATATTCAGTTGCAATGCTTTCTTGGCTCTGAAGAAGATTTTTAAAATGGTTTTCAACATCTATGACTGTGATGGCCATCTGGGTCACTCAAGCATAACATCTAAACCCAGTTCAGTTCTCCTTTGATTAAAGGCCCATCTAGTAAAAACGGCCTCGATGTCTGACGAAACTGTGTTAAATTTTTCATGAATTATACAGCCCAGGAGGAAGGTTGGATAATCCGCGGGGTATTTGTTTATTCTGAATGAAGGGTTTTGCTACTCTAATCATATATTGTAAAGTTCAAGCATTTGTCTTTGATGCCTTTTGAAAAATTTCCCCTTTACAAATATTTTAGGAAGTATTTAATCTTCCTGTAAAAAGGTAATGATCAACCTGAGATCAGTATTAGAACAAACTTGAAATGTTGTTCTCAAAGATCTGGGCCCGGTTGTTCAAAGCGTCGTTAGCTTAACGAGCTCGTTAAGGGTCATTTCGTTAACTGTTTTAGCGGATTCAGTACACAATATTCTGATATTTTATGCTGAAAAAAATGTGAGTAGCTTTTGCACTGCAAAAGCTACTCACATTTTTTCAGCTAAAAATTTCAGCATATTTGGGTATCACTCGATGTTAATTTTAACGAATCGTTAACTAACGACTTCGTTAGTTTTGAACAACTGGGCCCTGGATAATAAGTTTTTTTTCCTGTGTTTAACATATATAGACACGGACCCGTCTTGGTCGAAAGAGCCTGACTATTTTAACCAACTGCAATCTTTCGTTAACTAAAAGTGTTGTATAAAATTTGGTTCAACCATTTCTCTTTGAAATATTTTGAGAAAACGATTTTTCAATATTATGCCCATATAAATGTATTGGGAAGCAAATTTGACATTGCTGTGAAAATGGCAAAAGGTCAACCCAGGATGTGATTTGAACAAATCCGATAGACAATGAGTCCCCTACCCTTTCCTCTCTAACCACCCCCTCCACCCACACCCACACACCCGACTCTCGGCGACAAAGTTTTAATTATAACTAAAGTGTTTTGTTCATATAGCGTAATTTTCAACCAAAAGTCTTCTACTTATTTTGAGAGAAAAAAATGATTTTTCACAATGTTTGCCATATAATGCAAAACTGGGTTTGCCATAAAAAAGTATTGCTCAACCTAGGATCATCATCTAAATAAACTCGGAATACCTTGAGTAATGGACGATATATACAAAGATTCAGTCGCGAAGCTTTCTTGGTTCTCGCGGAGAAGCGCTTTAATTTTTTTTTTTTTTTTTTTTTGTCGCATATGGGCATCGCAACAATTTTGTTCAACGCCAGTAGCAGAACCTTTTGAATTCATTCTTAATATCTCTTTAACAGAAGCCCCCAAGTAAAAGGAGTGAAAATAAATGGGCAATCAATTTTGTAGACTTTCTACCATTTATATACAAGGGAGTCAACTGTTGTGATTTCAAACCTTATCTGCTCTCCCGCACACAAAGCTCCGTCTAAAAACAGTCTAACAGGAAAACATTTGACCCCTTAAAAACGCATCTGCTTTAAAAGGGAAAAAAAAGATAAAAATAAAAACAATGCTCTCCTAAGGCTTTTTTTCAATATGAGACAAAATAATTTGAACAGAATTGCCTTGTTTGAAAGTGTGTCACTGTCCCTTAGATTAATCATTACATTAAAAGACTGTTACAAGCGTGTGCTTCAGCGCTTCTTTGCTTTTCATGCAAAACTCTCAAAATAAACAGTTTATTTGATTCTTGGAAATCACGTTTGACCAATGCATGTTTTGATTTTTTCCCTGCAATCATGTACGAAATGATAGTAGTAAAATAAACAGCAAGAATGGATCCTAAAACTACATGCAGCTTGAACATACTCAATTAACATTATCCTATATTCAGATAAATAAGGTGCCCTAAAGAAATGGATGAGAATATAGGACGCCAAATATCAGCAGCCTTGTAAACAATGCGTTTTCTGACATATCAGAATATTAACTTTACGCAAATTTATATCACAGTATACGCACTATCTGGGTCAAATGTTTGCATTTTCAAGCACATATTTGGAAGCTTTATTTATGTAATAAATACAATGCTTAAGCGTAATCAAAATTATACAATCTCTAATATATATAAATACAAAAATATGTTGAACTTCACTTTAGATAGATATTCATAATGAAAGTTGTTATATCAGTGTGTGTGTGTGTGTGTCCGAAACGATATTACCAGAAAGGACCCATACAACCCTCTGGAAAAAAAAACAACAAAAAAGAATAAAAAATAAAAATAAAATAAAAACAGAACAATAAAAAAAGGGAACTACCTTTGTGGAATCCGTTTCGTTCAGCGTCCAGGAGAAACCTGGACAGGAACTCTACATACAGTTAGCAGTGAACGCTTTGTAGATAAATGTTAACTTTAAATATACATCGTGTATTAAAATGAAATGGTTTTGATAGAGTACATATTGCAGCAGGTATCCTCAAATATACTCTATCAGTCATACTTCCTTCAATGGAAACAGTATATTAGTATAGGACAGTCTATAGCTAACTGAACTGTAGTACTATGAATGTTGATTGGTTCGTATCACAAGATTGTTATACCTGTTTTATCACAGACAACTAAGCAGTTTAAAACGACTACTTGCCTCTCTTTACCAACTGTTCGCTTCACTCAGTGCTAAAAACAAAATATATATGCGAAATAGTGGGGTCCCCGTGGTCAAGTGGATTTGTACTATTTCAACTGAAGACACATGTCTCTTCGTGTGGATTCAAATCCTTACTCCGGAACATATATCTATCTATATAGTTTTATTTATCATTGTTTTTATTATTATTATTTTATTTCTTATTTAATGTGAAAGTTTTCTTTGTAGCTATTTTTGTGTTGTTTCAGTAAACGTTAACAGTGAAAATATTCTTATTAATAATAGTGAAACTATGGTATTGAAATAATAATAGTAAGCTGCGACCTGAATTCGGGTAGTTCCCAACGCTATCTTTCTATAGTTGTAAAACCGAGTTTCAGCGTCTTAGTGAGTTTACGAATACTGGAGCAGATGACCTACAGATTTATTTCACTACTTGCAAATCCTTTGTCTACAATGTGCACTGAAGTGTCGACAGCAATATAAATTTATAATGGATAGACATGCTAGAATCTGAAACTATTCTCATCACGGGTGCACGAGTTATAATAAATGTACCAAATCACGTTGACCTTAATGATGCGTTTACAAATAAGCAGAATAAAAGAACAGTCTCTGCTCAAATATGGTATGTTCCATTTTCTCATGCTCCGGCTACGCTTAAGCGCAAAGCTTTCCATAAGCGTGGTTCAACGGCTCATATGCTAATAGCCGTCTGGACCCAGATAGGCGTGCGCATTTGTGCAGTCTAATCTGGGTTTTCTCTGTTCACCAATATGTACTTCAATAGCGAATCATTAAATTCGAAGGGAAGATCCTGATTCCATGCTGCGAGCGGGCAGCTAATCTTTGCCTTCGTTGTTCGCATATGCGTGAAGGTTCGAATAAGCGTGGTTCAACGGCGTCGGACAGTTACTGAAATACGGCAAATTAAGGACTGTATGTTTTATACATTTACCAATACCAGCTTCTTGTTTGCGTAGGTATGTAATTCTCATTGCAGCTTTCTTAACAACTGTATTTACCATAAATACTCGGACACATCAGTGCCTTCAATTACTATAACTATTCTGATATTTGGACAAAATAAAAAAAAAATGTTCAGCAAGCCCGCAATCGCCGAACATATTATTTTTAACCGGAAGAAGAGAAGGGGTCGATATGTCGTATGGTCATAGTGGTGACACAGATAACCATAAGCGCAGTCTTGTCAGGTTATCTCTTTTTGCCAATATTTTTGTCACTTTCAACAATTCTTTATGTGGAAAGAGTAAGACCCTGATCCGTGGATTCAAATCCTTACTCCGGCATATTTATCTATCTATTTATTTTTATTTATTTTTTTTTTTTTTTTATTTTATATATTTGTTCTTATTTAATGTGAAAGTTTTCTTTGTAGTTATTTTTGTGTTGTTTTGTGTTGTTTCAGTAAACGTTAACAGTGTAAATATTCTTATTGATAATATTGCAGTCTTTGTTTGTGTTTTAAGAATTAATTTAAAAAAAAAAAAGCATACTTAGTCTTATTTATAGAGCCCTATTTACACATCATTTCCTGAGTATCGCATTGGTAGTTCACAACGATGTCCTTCTACATTTATAAAACCAAGTTTCAGCGTCTTAGTGAGTTTACTAATACTGGAGCAGATGACCGACAGTTTTATTTTATTACTTGCAAATCCTTTGTCTACAATGTGCACTGAAGTGTCGACAGAATTTTAAATCTATAAACGATAGACATGCTAGAATCTGAAACTATTCTCATCATGGGTGCACGAATTATAATAAATGTACCAAATCATGTTGACCTCCCTGGACTTTTCTCTTACCTTTTTTTTCATATGTGGTTTTTGTTTTTTCACTGTTTTTTTCTTTATCTCTTCTTCTTTTGGTACCTCGGTCAAGCTGTTCTTTTTCAATTAAATGTTGTTTTCATATGTTTATAATTAATGTGCCTAAAATACTTATTTTTCAATACCTTGAACAAAATTAAGCGGCATTTTGTATATTTCTTCTAGTAAAGGCACTAATATTTTGAAACAGACACCGAAGGTATGTGGCTTAGACATATTTCATTGCCAAGGGTCAAAACTGCGCATCGGACATTCCCTGACAGAATGTAAGATTTACATCCCTTCCACTAGAGTTATGACAAGAAAAATCTTCTTTTTTTATTTTTTGTCATGAAAATGACATACAAGTGTTGTATGTACCTCGTGAACAAAAGTATATTTTATTCGAGGCTTGGTCACTCATAAAATATACATTTCTTAACTTCACTCAATGAAATAGAAAGCATATTCACAATCGAACATGAATATCTTCTCCTTCGCGGAAATACCCCGGGCTGAATGGGAAGTTCTTAAACAAAACTTTTCCCTTTTATCTGTATTTTACCTTTTTTGCAACTATCTTTTTATTGTACGCTATCATGATTTAAATAGACAAAAGTGCCAACAAATTGTATAATAAAACCTTTTATTACAACTATTGTTAAAAAAAAAACAAGTCATTAATATCTTAAACAGCAACAAACATCAATGAAACTTTATAAACAATGTTACATTTCTATATATGCAGACACACCCTCTCTCTCTCTCTCTCTCTCTCTCTCTCTCTCTCTCTCTAAATGTACATTATATATTTACATGTATTTATTTCATATGCAGCTTCGGTATCTGCAGTATTTATCATAATCGCATCTTATCGTTTTTCTAAAAATAGTTCGATTGACAGAAAAGTACGAATTAAGCAACTGGTCTATTTTTGTGCTATCTTTTCTAACAAAAACAACAACAAAAAAATGAACACGGATATCACGACTGGCTCGTAGATGCAATCTGTAAATTCGGCTATCAAGATGGAAACCTTCTTATCTTAAATATCAGAATTGCATCACATTCAGCAAATCTTCCAATCAGTTCTCAGTTTGAAAGATAAAAAAGTTTCCTCGATTTTTCTCCCTCTTCCTTCTTCATTATTTGTCAAAAAAAAATAAGACTTGGCATTTCATGTGAATCGTCTGCCATTCAGATGATTCACAAGAATTGCCAAGTCTAATTTTTCTCTGAAATGTGCCAAAACGTCCAACTGTCGTCTGCTGCAGTTGTGATTAGCATTTTCAGGGTATCATCAGATATGATACTGCAAAACGGCGATAAGGATTTTTGCTGAGGATTTTTGTGCTTTTTACAAACGTATGAGTCGAATCACAAAAAAAAAAAAAAAAAAAAAAAAAAAAAAAAATATGGTTGAAGGCTGCGTGAACAGTCAACACACTACTTTAAACTCTATCTACTGGGACATGATCCCGTAAGTAATGATACATGTACAGAACCAACAGGCTCTCACTGGATTGCTCCTGATCAGGGTTCATTACGAAAACATGCCTATTCAAATATACTGAAAATTTTACCACCAAAAAATGAAAATTTTCAGATAAAAAATTCTTATATTCTTTTCATATGTCTGCTCAAAGCATAGATTGTGGGTACTGGTTAGAACGGCCTCGACGAGGCGGTTCTGACGAGTACCAACAATCTATGGTTTTGAGCAGAAATAAGAAAATAATGTATACCCATGTAAACCCAAGTTTTACTGTATAAACGTGGGGTCTAAGGAGGTCAAAATTATACAGGCATATTTTTGTGATGTAAACGTTTACCACTCAGCCAGTAATTTTGTGTTATGCCTCATTAATTAGTTTATATTACGGTAAATCAAGAAATAGACAGCGCCTCCTTGCAATTTGATCAAATCTGCTCTTGACATTTTTTTTTATTTCTCACGGGCTTTTGCGAGCAGACTGCATGTATGCAGAGGCTAAGCTAAGCCTTAATGATTCGCATTATTAACCTTACACTCACTGGGCTAATTAAGCATATGACAATCTAGTGACACCAGGCCTGTACGCAGACTTTTGAAATCGGGGTGCGAAAATGTAGCTATTCTGAAAAGGGGGATGCAAATGCTAAGAAAATGCCGATTTGGGGGCCAAAATTAGAGATGTTAAGTGAGTTTGGGGTAAAAAACTGTATGCTTTTGAAGTAATTTGCCCCAAAAGGGGTGTGTGTTTGCCCCCTCCCCCCCCAACATGAACCGGCCCCCGGCACACACACACACTACGCCCCTGCGTACGGGCCTGGATAATTTAACATATTTTATGCAAGTTATCCCAAAGGGAGCAAATTCTTTCCTTTAGGAGTACCCACCCACTGAGACGGCAAACTTTTACATGTCGCAAACTTGTACATGTTATTTCCCTTGGACGCGTATGCACTCTCCTTAAAGAAACGTTATGGAATGGCAACTAGAGGGATGGGGTGGGGAGGGGGATAACCAATATATTTCATTATATTTCGAACAGGAGAACTTGCTAATTTATGCAGTATGGCCATTCTTCACCAGGAGTATTTTCACAATTCTCTCAGCAAAATTTAGCAGATGACCAATTGGTGATATTTTCGTCTTTCCCCAGAAAATAGGGTTTAAAAGTTCGTGCAAACTGTCCAGCTGAGACAATTTGTAAGAAATATTGGCCTTCTTTTCAAAATTGTCTTTTGAGAAGAAAGGGCTTGTTCTATTTACGGGGCAATTCAGGGCTTTATTTCAAAAGCTCTGCTGCCTTTTAAAGTCAACAGGTTAGTATGACTTGTAAAAGGTTAATGTCTATATACACGTTTATGTAGTATCATAATTCCGTCTGGTTCTAAGGTTCCATAACTTCCAGTACCGTCGAAACATCGTGCACATGGCACCCCAGTAAGCCTTCTACATAAATCTATAGCGGCCGTTATCGGGATAGCTGACGGGCCGAGAACGGCCAGCTATAGATTTATGTAGAATGCTAGCTGGGACGTAACAACATAACGTAGTGTTCCTGTGTGACATCATATCCTGTTCTACTGCTGACGAAAAAAGCGTGCTTTCTTGGTATGAATTCAGTGAGTCTTATGGTATGCTTCAAACAGATTTATTAACAACGGATTCAGTTTTCGATGCTTGTGATTTGGTTTTTGAAATCATTGAATGGGATGTGCTGGATGTTGATAGTGACGTGGAATCCTGGCGAAGTGTCATGATCTTGCCACAGACGACAGTTAAGAGTTCCTTCCGGAAACGCCTCCCGCTGACGCAATATAACAGGAAATTGATGGAAGAATTTATGATGATGCCAAGCTTGGCAATGGCGAACGCTTCACTTACGATTCTTCTGTTTCCCTGGAAACACAATATTTTAGAATTGAGTATGAATTTTTACGCACGCTGACCATAGTCTTCGATGTCCGCCTGGAGACGCTTTGGGGTCCTTGCCCCACCCACAGTGGGTCCTTGGCCACCTACAGAGTGCCCTGCGCAGGCTGATCTGAGTCTTCGATTGGCGCACATGCAATCTTGTAGAAAGTGCTGTGACCCGGACTGCACCTTAACATTTACCACCCTGTGAACAAATTCAGCAGACGATAAATTTATGGTAGTTTTTATTTTTATTTATTTATTTTTATTTTTTATTTATTTTTTTTTTTTTTTCTGATTGCTACCAGAAAATAGGATATGAAATCAAATCCAATTTTCTGGGAAATATAAGAAGAATATTCAAAATGTTCTGCTGAAATACTACACAGGATTTTGAGCGTTTGAATAGCAGATTGTGATATGTCAGATGTTTTTGCATTGTCCGTTCTTTTTATTATATTTGATCAACAAACGAACAGGGGCGGGTCCATGATATTTAATGCTTTGCATGCTGAGTAAAAATTTCAACAGACGACATTTTGAAATATTGTTCTTGTTTTCCTAGAAAATTGGATATGGTACTTCATACAAATTGTTAGGAGACAATTTGTATGAAGTGTCATATCCAATTTTCTGGGAAAATAAATGAATATATCACCAGTTTGTTTTCTGCTGAATCTGCCCATAGCGTAGTAAGTGTTATATATTAATAGGAGTTCAGACTTTCTGACGTAGGTGAGTTCGATTTGATCAAATAAGCATACGTATGCTTTGTGGCCGAAAAAACAGGCCTGAGCAAACAGTGTAGACTAAGATCAGACGCCACAGAACGCGGCTTCTGATCCGGGATAAACTTTTTGCCACTCATCAAGCAATTTTACGTAATGAAATCAACATGTTGAGATTTTAGGAGCGTATAAGGTAAGACTAAGTAGTGCGACTATTTAGGATACATTTGATATCAAATTAATACCTAATTACCCATAAAAATGAAATTTTGGATCGAGGGTTGGGACTCCAATGACGCCCCTAAAACCCTGCTGGATCCACCCAGAGACAAAGAAAGAATAGTTTTGTCGCTAAATAATGGCACAGAACACCGTCATAAGGAAACGTCAGTAAAGCCCCAGGATAAGTGTTTCATGTTGGAAGTTTTACAACATTAGCCGAAACGTGGCAACTGTATCTTCGGACGCCTCGCGAAGACTCGAATCAGCCAGCTCATTTTTTTATCAATGAGACAACTCAGTGAGTTCCTGTTTGCTTTCCAGTATACCAAATCCCTTCTGAAAAAGGGTCTATCCTAAAAGGAAGGAATTTGCTCGCATATATCCAGTCCCATTAATTTTCTGGCTCTTCCTATTTATTTATTTATGTATTTATTTACTATTTATTTATTTTGATAAGCAAATCGGGACTCACCGTTTTCAGCATGAAGAAACATTGAACAATACATTGAAAGGCGATGAGAACCAAGAAGATGCAGGTCACCGTCAACAGAAGTTTCGTCATCTGCGCCTCCGACTTCCTTGCTTTGGTCTTTCCCGCCTCGCCTCGTTTTGATTCCATGTTTCTGTTTACATTCCGTACTTGACGAATTATCAGCATATTAAGGATAAATATACTGACGACGGGAACCAAGACCAGAAACATACAGTGCACCTAGAATTCATACATCTGACTACCATGCGTGCTGCCAAATTCTGCAAAGCAAATAAAAACAAAAGGAATGAATTTCAAAGACATATTTAAATTGAAATTTGCAGCAGGACAAACATTTATCTTTTTAAACATGAATAAAGGTGGTATAGATAGAGTAAATGTCAACTAATAAAACCGAATTCGGACGCACTTTGTGTATCAAATACCACACACAGTTCAGTGCTCCGTTATATAGTGTTCATATCCGGTCCCTGACACATGTACATATATTTCACATAATTATCTATATTCTATCAACACCTTGATGAGAAAAAGATGATGGGTCGGTACAAACAGAAAGTGACAAAGATGATGGGTAGCTACAAACAGAAAGTGACAAACAGAAAGTGACAAAGATGATGGGTAGCTACAAACAGAAAGTGACAACGGTAATAGGTTGCTACAAACAGAAAGTGACAAGATCCTGGCTTGCTACAAACAGAAAGTGACAAAGATGATGGGCCACTACAAATAGAACGTGACAAAGATTATGGCTCGCTACAAACAGAAAATGACAAGATCATAGCTCGCTACAAACAGAAAGTGACAAAGATTATGGCTCGCTGCAACAACAAAGTGACAAAAATGATGGATCGCTAAAAACAGAAAGTGACAAAGATGATGGCTCGTTACAACAAGAAAGTGACAAAGATAATGGCTTGCTACCAACAGAAAGTGACAAAGATTATGGCTCGCTACAATAAAAAAGTGACAAATATGTCGGCTCGCTACAAACAGGAAGTGATAAAGATAATGGCTCGCTACAACAAGAAAGTGACAAAGACGATGGCTCGCTGCTAACAGAAAGTCAGATCAAAAGAAATCCTATGACAAAACTAACTTGGTCTGAGCCAGGTACGAGTTTGGTGCAGTACACAGTTTCTTGAAAGGATTAAGGATTGAACCATCAATTTGTCTACACTTCTTTTCATTCATTTTGACTGCCCTTAGTCCTTTTATCCCTGAGCTTCTGAAGAGGACTCTGCCACTCTTGAATATCCAGTGACGCAAACTTAGGATTTAAGTCTAAAGCAATAATAGTAAGAAATCAAATGGCAACTAGTGAAGCTCAAGATGAGACCGTTTGTTACAATCCGTCTTATTTGGATCTACACTGTTTGCATATGTATTTGCTTAGGTCTGCCGGGCTGAAAGGGTGTTGCGTTGTTCGTTATTTGGTGTATAATTTATTTTCATCTGTACCATTATCATGGTCGGCAGTGTCGCAACGACACATGTGAACTTTACGGGCTGTTACAGCGGAAAATCTAGAAATACTTTTTTGTATATTTTGCTTCGATATGGTCGATATCGACAAAAAAAGTGGAAGTAAAGAGAAAATTTTCATCATTGTGTGCAGCTGTATTATATTTCTCCATCTGAGAGATGTATTGTTTTTGTCACTGACGTCTGTTTATTCGTCCATATAAGTCAAATCACTGAAGCGTGAATTACGCCGACTGTCACCTCATGGCACTATTTTTAATAAATGTAATAAGAAAATTCAGAGAATTTACAAGCGTATGTCCCCGCTCTTTAAAAATCACCCAAAAAGACCAGGTTAACAATGTATCTAGGTAACAGTGTGACAAAGTCAATATGAGGACTATATCCAAACTATATGCACATCTTCAGAGCAGGTAGAACATTCCTGCAAGGTTTCATAAAGATCGGCTGTAACCTGTAGGAGCAGTTGCGCAGACAAGACACCCACTCTATGTATACTATTAAGGCAACAAATGACCAAAGTTCCAATTTGAAGAAAAAGTGGAAAAAAATCTTAGGTTTATGTCCAAACAACATGCGCATCGCTTTAGACCACCCACTCTATGTATACTATTAAAATGATTAGGTTCATAACTACAAACTTAATCAGAGGATTATGTCCAGATCAAATGCACATCTTCAGATCATGCAGAAAATTCCCGCAAAGTTTCAAAAAAGATCGGTTTAAACCTGTAAGAGAGACAACCACTCTATGTATATTATTAAGGCAAACAATGACTAAGTAAACATGACAAAAAATTAATTTGAGGTTTATGTTCAAACTACATGCACATCTTTATATCATGTAGAAAATGCCTGCAAAGTGTTTTTTTGTTTGTTTTTTTTTCTTAAAAAAAAAACAAACAAAAAAAACAACAAAACACTGTAGGTTGAGTTGCGCACATATGATACATGTATATACTATCAGAAAAGGACGGAAAAACGGATCTCGGAACTATGAAAAAACAGAACCACGGAAGCGCAAATACTATGCTCCCTCTATTTTCTCTGAAAAGGCGGTGGACAATAAAGATGACAATTGTCCGAATACAGAGGTATTTCTTTTTCCTATAGTCGAGCTAAAACTTAACTATTCTAACTATTCTACTTGTCAACCTAAAATGTAGAAATTTCTACATTCCTACATATTGCGTTATAACAAGGACAATTTCTTTCAGTAGATAAATTGATGCAGTGGATATACATTCTGCAAAACAAACAAACAAGATTTTGTAGGGGCAGTGCGTTTGTTTGTCTTTGCATTTTAGTACTTATTTGTTTTATACAAGAGTCTTGCTTTTAGAATTTTAAATACTTCTTGATTACTTTTATAATTTTTCCTTTCCCATGTAACTATTATAAAAAAAATCACATTTTTGTCCAATAATTTATCAGTTAAGAGGAATTGATATATTTTAAGGAGAGACAACTCTATCAGAATTGTTTCGCTGCCTTTTTCCTTTTAGGGTAGACCCGTTTTCAGAACGGGCTATATGTGTAGGTTCGCAAGCAAGAAGTCTAAATAGATATGCCCTTTGTACAGAATGGTTGAAAATCTGCCAGTTATGTTCAACGCCCTTAAATCAAAAACATCGTAAACGATGTCTATGAACATACTCATATCGGCGTCTCTCTCTCTCTCTCTCTCTCTCTCTCTCTCTCTTGTCGTAGCTACGTCCTAGGTATAATAACAACTGAAAAGCGATGCTCGAAAGAATCGATTTCATACCAGTGAATTGGTGGAAAAAAATCATTTACTTCCCGACGAAACAAAAACACCTGATGAGGTGCATTACTTGCGGTGAAACCCAACACAAGAGGTACGAAAATAATCTCGTTCACGTTATTTTTCTTATTATTATTATTGCATTTATTATTATTATTATTGTTATTATTATTATTATTATTATTATTATTATTACATTTTAAATAGGTACTATGGATAAAAACAAATTAAAACAATCAAAATTAGCACCCGAGACAAAAAAAAAAAAAAAAGAAGAAGAAAAACAGAAAAAAAAAAACATGATTATAAGATGGATCGAATTCGGGACATGTCATGACCGGTTAATTGTTTAACTATGCTCCAATATACACTTCAAACCGCAGGTGAAAACCAACGCGTACTTTTTCAATCAAGCACAGCCCGTAACCCGGAAGTTGAAACAGCTGTCGACTTTTTTGGGTGCAGTGAACTAATTATTTTTCCCATAGAGCTCCATGATAGTAATTCCACCCTTTTTGGTGGTGAAGGGTTCATTTCAGGGTATGACTGGGCTTATAAATTTTATTTTAATTCAAAGACCAGGCTTAGCACAGCAAAATAAACAAGGAAAAATACCACCATCACCAGCACTTTCTGGGACTTTTTGGAGGCTGGATGTAGCAACCCCTCCATTGGCAGGTATCAAAAATTGAAACTTTGCAATTTCAGCACTTCTTGTTTGGGCTCCAGCAAACACACACAGAAACGTTTATTTCTTTGAAACAATCAAACAATTACACACAGATATTTTTTCTTCAAATTAGAATGATGAGTTTTAATTCATCTTTATTATTAACCAATCACAGGTCGCCTTACACAAAATAACTACCCCTACACCTTTTTGCACCAATCAGCAGTCCTGTCACAAATGGTTCACTATGCCGTTTTTTTTTTTTTCCGTAGCAACCCATTTTACAATGACCCTCGACCTCGACCAGCCTACTACAGATGGGTGAGAGATAAACTTGACAAAAAGTGCACTAGAGTTGCACAAGACCTGAGATGGGTGTGCACATTACTTTGCCCTAATTCTGAGACACATGTGCACGATACTTTGAGAACCAAGTGCACTAGACTGTTTTGAGCTAGAGATAGAACTAGCGCTAGAGCTGCCCTCTGACCTCAAGTGATGTGCACAAGGAAGTTCACTTTTAGTGTTTCAGTTTACTGTACATGTATGTATCTAAAGCTTGAGTATAATTTCTTATAAGCCAAAATCGTAAGAGTTAAGAGATGATTAAATAAAATTTCTCCTCCATGATTATTCTCTCTCTGAAAGAAAAAAAGGTAAAAATAAAAAAAAGGTATTTATTTATTCATTATTCACATTATTATACTCTCTTTCTCTCTCTCTCTCTCACACACACACACACACACACACACACACACACACACACACACACACACCAATAGACATATTTATTTATTTATTTATTTTACTTTTTTATTTATTTTGTCTCAGATATGGAATCTTATTTATTTATATTTTTCATTGTGTATGTATTTTAATCTCTTTCTTTCTTTTTTTTTTCTCTCTCTCCCTCTCTCTCTATTGTTTATTAGAGACAGAGTTATTTTACAATTTATTTATTTATCTATTTTGTCTCAGATATGGAATCTCATTTTTTATATATTTTTCATTGTACATATATTTTAGTATATCTCTCTCTCTCTCTCTCTCTCTCTCTCTCTCTCTCTCTCTCTCTCTCTGTTTATTTGAAACAGGGTTATTTTATAATTTATTATCTATAAGGTTGTTCATGTGCCAAGCGAAATCTAAGCTCAACCTGCGCATTCTGGCCTGAGTCTTCACAGGGGCACATGCGCAATTTTACAGGAAATTATGTGTCGTGGCTCATTGATTTTTGGGTAGATTGGTGTTTGGCAAACAGTACAGACCCAGATCAGACGCGGCAGAACAGTTCTGCGGCGTCTGATCAGGGCCTACACTGTTTAACTGGCTTTTCTAGGTACACATATAAATTCTTGAAATTTCTGTGTCCCACTTAATGTGTCGAAGAAAGATATACAGTTCACTTTTTGCTCAAGCATTATGGTAGTGGATACTCGTTAGAACAACCTAAAAGACACATTTTTTTCCTTCTTTGGCTAGACCCCCTCTCTTGATCAGCCCCAATATACAGTCCTAATAAGAGAATGCATATCAAAGGCTTATCTTATCTGAAAGATTATGGGGTGATTGTAAGGATATTAATTCTCCTTAGTTGGGGCTTATTAGGAGTAATTCATATAATTAAGAAGCATTCAATATGTTTCATTGGAACCAAATAAATTTGCAAATTACGCATTTATTTTTTTTATTTGTATTTATTTATTTATTTATTTCTTCTTCTTCTTCCCCTTCTTCTTCTTCTTATTATTATTATTATTGTTTTTGATATATTTTCCAAACTACAAAATTGTTGTTTTTTCTTGCATTGTGAAAAAAATATTTATATATATAAATAAACGGAATAGAATATTTATTTATTTATTTATTTATTTATTAAAGTAAATAAGAACACTTCACAAACTGAATCCAAATCCAACTGATGAAGTACTAAATAATAAATCTGATAGGAAAATTAAAAATAATTGTATCCAAAAATGTAAATATTTATAAATCTGATAGGAAATTTAAAAATAATTGTATCCAAAAATGTGAATATTTATTTTCTGCAATTGCAAAAACTGAATTTTCTTACAGTTATTTCTATAAATTAGTCTGTATGTTTAGTGAAGATTCAGATCAGCCTGCGCATCTGCACTGTCTGAGCAATCTTCACCACTGCTTCTTTGTCTAAATAGCACATACTGATCTGGCTGCAGGATGCGCAGGCTGATCCAATTCTTCACTGAGGGTACACGCTGTTTTGAAATTAATGTGTACCTGCCAAAAACTGTAAACGTCTTCTCCTGTTGTATATTGCATTTTTATGACACGACATGTTTTCCAATATTTTCAGTAATCAATAATCAATCATTCTTTACTGAAAGCAGAAGGACATTATTATTACGCATTGACCTGCTGGGCAAGAAAGAAGAATAAATAATTTTTCTCTTATTTTTCCAGAAAATGGGATTTGACATTTCAAATCTTATTTTACAGGAAAAATAAGAAAAATCTTTTTAATTCATCGCCTGCTGAAACTGCCCATAACGTGGTAAATGATAGTACTCAAATGTCTTTGCGCAAAAAAAATGTGCTCCAAAATGATACTTTTCCTGAACAACGGATTTATTACGCCCTTTTCATCTTAATCTTCACTGGTGCATGTTGATCCATGCAAAATGTTGAGAAAATTCAGTGCTCTGGTTCAGTCAAGTATTACTCAAGGATGTGCTTATCACATTTATGTCCAAGTTATTGTCATGAAATATTTCTTATCAGCTATTAATAAATAACTGGCACACTTTAACCTAAGGGGGTATAGCTGTCAAGCAGTATTAACAGAAAACTGCAGAAAAACTAAGAGCAGATAGCAATCTAATTTCTTCATGTCTTGGAATTTTAAGGATAAAAGCAATTTTACTGTTCACCAAATAACCCAAAAGAGGCATTTATATTCTTTTGTGTGTGTGTGTGTGGGTGGGTGTGTGTGTGTGTGTGTGTGTGTGTGTGTATGTGTGTGTGTGTGTTTTTCTTTTTCTTTCTTTTTTTTTTTTTTTTTGTTTTTGTTTTACGGCCCCTTCAAAGTTATTTCACTGTTTTACGGGTACAAGGAAATATTATTCAGCAAATAACTCAAAGGAGGCATTTAGAGTCCAAAAAACGGAATGAGAAGATAATTATCTTTTTTTTTTTTTTTTTTGGTTTTGGTTTTACGCCCCCTTCAGGATTATTTCACTAATTTAAGTGTAAAAAAAAAAATACTGTTCAGCAAATAAACAAAGGGCCGCAATGTCAGAAAACATACCTTTGAATTGTGTACTCCAGCGAAGATTCAGATCAGCCTACGCGTTCGCGCGGTCTGATCCGAATCTTCATTGGGTGCATTTTCGATAGCCAAGGATGCAAAATTTCTTCAACTCTGATCATAAACTGATTTGAGTTTTCGTTGGGCGCATTTGTCAGAGGGTCTGTTTTCTACCATAGCGGTTCACAGTAAACAAGCTTTGATAGTCTGTTATGTGTATATTTACATTATCTGATATTATCGATTTGTAAATTAATATATTTCCGGTATAGTTCGGGTATTTTCGTTATTGTGAACACGTGATTACATTTCAACTTGGGAACTTCAGCTTACAAGTTATTGCTTGTTCATGCTCTAAATAGTAAATTTAAGTAAATAGTATTACTATGGAAATGTGGACAAAGGATAATGAGGTATACATTATATAATCACCTTTCTTCCCTGTATCAGACTTGAAAATTATGTCGAAGTTACTGTAGTCCTCAGAGCTGTAGTCCAACCGGGAAGAAAATGTCAAACGGTATTTATTTTTCTTTTCTCTTTCGTTTCTTTTTGTAAACATATTATAGGATAATATGTTGAATGTCCGTCATTTATTCACTTTCAGAAAGTTTTAAAATAAAGTCTATAACTATATCGATTGTTATAAAGCCATGCAAACTCTGAGCATGCGAAATCGAAAGTAAAAATCACAGAACAAGTATGAGCTTTTGATTTATGTCAGCACTTTAGCCGGTTAACAGCATTTCCTACAAGATCGCATGTGCGCAGTCTGCGCACCCATGCAGTCTGATCAGAGTCTTCGCAGGGCACATCATCACGAAAAACATGCCTATATAATGTTGACCCCTTTAAACCCTACTTTTTTTATAGTAAAACTGGGGTTTACAGGGGTATATATTATTTTTCTATTTTCTGCTCAAAAACATAGATTGTGGGTACTCGTTAGAACCGCCTCGCCGAGGCGGTTCTAACGAGTACCCACAATCTATATTTTGAGCAGAAATATGAAAAAAAAGTAGAATTTTTATCTGAAAAGTTTCATATTTTGGTGGTAAAATTTTCAGTATATTTGAACAGGCTTGTTTTCGTAATGTTTGTGTAGCCAAGGATCCAATGCGTCTTCAGGCGGATAGCTAAGACTAACCAGACTGTGTAAATACGAGTTTTCGCTGGGCGCACACGCAATATTGTAAGAAATGCCGCGCCCTGTGTCATGTATGAGTAACACACTGACACAGTTACGATACGTATGAGTCCATGGCTAAAGAAAACATACAAAAAGTACACTATCGGCAATGATGGCCGAGATAGGCTATCGTAAGAGCGAGCGATAAAAGGTACATATTGGGGTATTTAATAGAAGAGAATATTTAAGCAGGATGAAAACAGAACGCATGTATTGGATAGGGAATAGAGTGGCTCCAGTCTCCAGTGACTAAATATTTTTCTCATAATCCTGTTTGATAATCCACTAAGATAAAACAAAAAAATATCATGACTATAAAGGCTGGTCACTAGTGACCAGCCTCTATAATCATGATATTACTTTGGTTTTATTTTCGTGGATTATTAAAGATATTATAAGAAAAATTATTTTGTCACTAGAGACTGGAGCCAGTCTAGATAGGGAATTGTTATACTTTATAGTAGATAAAAGGATATCTGTTTCACAGAACGATTGCTACTGGAAGTAATGTCGTGACTTATCAAGGTGTGAATTACTTGTCATGAAAGACACCATGGCCAAAGATCCTGTTATGTCCCGAACCATGCTTAAGGTTACTAGATCAAAACTGAATATTTTTAGTTATCGCTTATCGCTCTTGGTAAAATTTTCAGCAGAAAGCATTTTAAAAACAGGTTTGGACATTTAATGCAATCTTTTACATGAAAGGTCTAATCCTGTTTTCTGGGGAAAAATATCACCAATTTGTCGTTCGCTGAATTTGCCCAGAGAGTGGTACAGGTTAAACCACAGAAATGTGAGGAATTGTATGGAGAAGAAATATCACATTATTATTGAGGCGCGAGACTTTTTTTTCGCAAAAGCAATACACAATTTGAGAAAATGTACCTGGGAACACATATGCCAAGCGACGACTCTTGGCAGGCTGATCGACAGGAGTCTTCGCTGCGGCGATTCCATTACGAAAACATCCCGATATAATTTCAAGTTTGCACCCCTAAACCCCACTTTTATATAGTAAAACTGGGGTTTACAGGGGTATAAATTATTTTTCTTTTATTTCTGCTCAAAATCATAGATTGTGGGTATTCGTTTGAACCGCCTCACCGTGGCGGTTCTAACGATTACCCACAATCTATGTCTTGAGCAGATCAGAGTTTTTTATCTGAAAATGTTTAGTTTTTGGAGGGGAAATTTTCTATATATTTGAATAGGCGTGTTTTTGTAATGTCACAAATGTCCAAAAATATGTGTACGGCAGTATTATTACTCGATGAATGTTTACTGTTGTGCCGCCGGTCAATGTACTTTTTATATTGGAATAATCTAGGGTCAAGGTGAAGCAGGTTGTTACGGGTATAAATAATGCCACTCGGTACTTTCCGGTTCACCGACTCCGAAAGTAGGGTTTGTATGAAATGTCGAATTCTGTTTTCTGGGGAAAAATAAGAAAAAAAATATTTCAAAATGTTGTCTGCTGTATTATTTACCCAGCATGCCAAACGTTAATACAAAAAAAAAAAAAAAAAAGAAAAGAAAAAAATATTTAACGCGTGTAATGATGAGCTCTAATTACATTCGAATAGCAAAGGTCAAGATCAACCTATGCATCCGCACAGTCTCATCTGGATCTTCTCTGGATTGTTTCTGTCCATTCATATGTTCTATAGTATCCATTTTTGGTGGCGGTTTTACCGCCGCCAAATTTACTATACGGAATCTCTACAATCCGTCTTCTCAAAATTGCAAAGTTTACCTAATAACTTCCTAAAAAGTAGTTCCATACTGACGCTGATGTCGCTTAATTCTGCATTAAAACATGTAAGCCTTCTACACTCTGATAATTATAAAGAGCGACCAAATATACAAAACAAAGAAAACTTCAAACTTTTGAAGAAATAATAATTTAATGATGTTGAGCGCAATCTCGGCGGACGAATATAAACAGAATAAACAATTAACTGGTTTCCTGTGTTCTATATGCGAAGTATTAAGCTATAGGGTGAGGGAACCAGTCAAAATAAACACAAACGGTGGAACTTGATTCAGCCTCCAGAACCTTCTGAGGCAGAGAATTTGAAAATTGATGAAAAAAATTCTCCGAAAGTCTCCGAAAGCGTATCAAAGAAAGGTATAAATATGTGATAAAGCATCAGCAGTTTTTTAGGCTATTCACCATAAACAGTTTCGGCCGAAATCACTTCGCATGAATATTTTCGAAAAAGTAAAGTACAGTGCGGTTACATATGTATTTAGCAGCACGTTTTTCCTAAACGTTCGCTTTAATATATGTTTTTATGAAAATTATTTATAAATATTTTTTGACAAAATAAATAAGTAAAAAAACCAAAAATAAAAATAAATAAAAATAACGTTTTATTTACATTTTTGCGGTATTACTTTCCTGCGGCCACCAGGCCACTGTGCCTGTCACTTTGTGCCTTCCAGATATACCGGATACTAAGAAAACTGTGAAACAGTCCGACCCAATCACACTGATTTCCGCCATAGTAATAATTTTCTACGATAGAAATTATATTTTCTCGAAGATTTTTTGTATTTCATGTATAGGCTCGCTAAACATAACGTCCGAAAAGCAGAAAAGTTTCAAGATCTCCAGCAAAATTCCTGAAGCAGTAAAATGCGTTTCAGGAGGCCAACGGTTAGTGTATCGTCAGTGAGGTGCCTATTACTGAGGTTCACTAATTATCGGATTTAAAGAACCACGGCCCCCGCCCATTGGGGCCCGCGAAGTAGATGGGCTGCCTGTAGCCTCCAAGGCAGACCTGCTTAAGCAGGGCCTGAGTTCATCATGTGATCATGTTGGGTAAAAGTCCCACAAATCTGGAGGCAATATCGTTAATGACTGAAATATTGTTGACCCACATTCTAATTCTCAGTTATCAGGAAAAAATTATGAGCTTTAAAAGTACAAAACAAAATTTGGGACCCTCAAAATCTAATTGATACCCCCATGAAAAAACAGGGAAATGGCATTTTATATGGGTCGGGTGTAAAAGCCAAGTCCGATCCGATCCGCCGATCATTTTTCTGCCGATCTTAAATTTTATTTTTTGTCATTTTATCTAAGCTATGATTCAAATGTCCAGTATATCAGTTTTATATGATCATATTATATAACTGTAATTTACAGCAATGATATTATTAAAATCGTTGCTCTAGTTTTTGATTGAGAGTAATTTTTTCTCGTTTCAGGGGTATAAAAGCCAAGCTCGGAAGAAAAAATAGCCGAGAGAGATTTCTTGATTTTTTGTCTCTGTTTTGTCCTTTTATAGAACAGACTTAACTATAAATGCTGAAATTTTAGTACATGTGCATTGTGATTCAACAAGCATATACATATGTTTCAATAAAATCAGTTTTTTTCCCGTTTGTTTACCAAATTAGACGCATCTATTAATAGACCTGTAAACATGACGTTACACACAACAACGTCCTGAAATGAGACGAAATGGGGGAATTTTCTTACCGCGAAAGATAGTGTTTTAAGAATATCTAATAGATATTAATATCTGTATTAATGTTATTTCTCCTTTTTCGTCTATTTTTTTTTTTTTTTTTTTGTACAGTAGTAGTTGGGTCATTTTGTAGCTTTCGTATTCGTTGCGGTCCAGCGTTTCTATTTTTAGAATAGTATCCGTGCAAAGCAAAGATGGACAGAAAAATAGGCTAAAATAGTTTATATATGACATAATTTTCATATGCAAGAAACTAATTATGTTCTAGTGACCATTTATTCTCTGAGACAGAGCTGATCTCTGTATATATTAGCTTCACTACTGAGAAAACTATGATTTTCTTATATTTACTGGACTTGGCTTTTATATCCCTAGAAGACAGAAAACTGCTTAAAAATCAAATCCAAAAGCATTGAAAAAAGAAATATCTTTTGTCGAATATTTAATTAAGCAATGTATGATAATATAAAACTGATATACTGGACATTTGAATCGTAGTTTAGATATAATGACAAAAATAAAATTTATGATCGGCAGAAAAATGATCGGCGGATCGGATCGGACTTGGCTTTTATACCCGACCTTTTATATGGAATGTTTGGAGTTGTTATCGTTATATATACCCGAAGATTTTTTGTGTTTATAAGGGGATTTTATTTTATCACTCATCTTTTGCTAAATTTATATGACAAGAGTTATTGTAACTGTCTGTAAATCTGTGAAAGTTCTATGAGTTTAAGGAACTTCAGTGAATCCGTAAAAACTCCGTGAATCCATGAAAGTTCCGTGGTCAAGGTCTGTCAGTCATTTAAATTTTGTATCAGTGATATGATAAAGTTCCATGGAAGCTCCGTAGTGTATCCGAGATACACATATGCATGAAAAGTATTAAGTGCAAGGCCAGGAAAAAGAAGCAAAATTAGTCGCTAGAAAAGACATTCAGTAGTAGTATTAACAGAGAATTTGAAAGGAAATAGATCCCTTAGAATAAATTGATAACATTTACTCAGTTGCTACATGCAAGTTTTCATTTTAGTCAACATTCAAAACATCCAACAGTTCTTGAATGTTTCAACTGGCACGCTTCCAGTTTGATATCTTGGCACTCTGGATGGAACCAATGCTGACATTTTGTGCACTGGAACATCAGATTGTAGTGGGATCTTGTGGGCCTGTATATAAAGATTTTTTTTTATCTCGATTCTGGCGTGCTTGGAAATTCAGTGAAAGCACTGCTGTTAATATCAGGATTCCCATTGCATTTTGAAACTGGGGGTAAATCTGCTCTGTTCTCTTTTTTTTTGTACGCCCATTGTAAAGCAGTATACTACTCTTTTTCAAATTTAGGGGTATAAGACAAATTTTGAGGGGATAAAAACCCCTCTGCAGAGGGTAAATGGGAATGCTGAATACAATTTGGAAGATGCAACAGTGCCAATGTTTTCGTGTTTTGTTAACTCCATGTACAAGGCTTGGAACCATTTGGGTGACTATAGTCCAATACTACGGACATTTCAGTACTTTTTTCGGAACTTTCAGTTATTCCATGAATCCATGACAGTTCCATGTTTTGTCAACCTCTAGGGCCCCAACACTGCACACACATATGCATACAAAATATTTATAATATAAACTGATACTAAAATTTCATAATTTCTCACCGCTGTGGTTCGAGTCTAGCTCGGGTCACGTCACATGTGGGAAAGCCGTGTTCTGCTTACGGATGGTCAGGTGGTTTTCCCCCGGGTACTCCGGTTTTCGCCCACCTTTGATGAACGATCGGCTCGATATAAGTGAAATATTCTTGAAAGAGACATAAAATCCAAATCAAAAAAAAAAAAAAAAAAAAAAAATCATCAAAACACACACACACATTAATCTTATTCAGGCATAAAAAAATCCTGGTGTGGTGATTGGGGGTGCAGCCATCTGGTTAACTCAGTTGGGTAGAGCACTTGCAAGCTAGAGGTCACAGGTTTCAGTCCTTCATCCAACACACTTTCCCTCCTTAGTTTCCTTTAATGGTGCCCAATGTGAATAACTCACTGCAGCCGACATTGGATTTATGGGGCACCAGGATCAGGCATAAAACAGGGTGGGGTAGCGCTGGTCAATGGTTTTCCCTGTGTAATCTGGGTTCCTCTAACACACATTCACGAAACACCAACATCCATGTCTTATAGAACAAGTGCATAAGATTGCTGAGCTTTCTGTGCAATCGAAGTAAAAATAAATAATGTGTTAACTTTAAAATCGATAACTTATAAGTGATTATGCCTCAATTTGTAATATTTTGTCCAGATATATCAGTATAAGTGACCCTGTCCACTTGTTTGAGCTATATTAAGTGTACATTTTTAAGATAAACTGATACTAAAATTTCATCATTTCTCACCGCTGTGGTTCGAGTCTCGCTCGGGTCACATGTCACATGTGGGAAAGCCATGTTCTGCTTACGGATGGTCAGGTGGTTTTTTCCCCAGGTACTCCGGTTTTCGCCCACCTTTGATGAACGATCGGCTCGATATAAGTGAAATATTCTTGAAAGAGACATAAAACCCAAATCAAAAAAAAAAAAAAAAAAAAAAAAAATCATCAAAACACACACACACATTAATTTTATTCAGGCATAAAAAAATCCTGGTGTGGTGATTGGGGGTACAGCCATCTGGTTAGCTCAGTTGGGTAGAGCACTTGCAAGCTAGAAGTCACAGGTTTCAGTCCTGCATCCAACACTACTTTCCCTCCTTAGTTTCCTTTAATGGTGCCCAATGTGAATAACTCACTGCAGCCGACATTGGATTTATGGGGCACCAGGATCAGGCATAAAACAAGGTGGGGTAGCGCTGGTCGATGGTTTTCCCTGTGTAATCTGGGTTCCTCTAACACACATTCACGAAACACCAACATCCATGTCTTATAGAACAAGTGCATAAGATTGCTGAGCTTTCTGTGCAATCGAAGTTAAAATAAATGATGTGTTAACTTTAAAATCGATGACTTATAAGTGATTATGCCTCAATTTGTAATATTTTGTCCAGATATATCAGTATAAGTGACCCTGTTCACTTGTTTGAGCTATATTTAGTGTACATTTTTAAGAGTAAGGCTATATTTTGATTTTTATTTGTTCATATTTATACAGAGTTTAACTCTCCAAACTGAAATGAACACAAGAAATCCTCAAATTGATCGTTTGTCTTGTGGAAATATACCAGAATATGCATAACGCAATACAGCTGCATTTTGTCATCAGAATTTAGCATATTTATTAAGATACACGTTGTAACTTTTTAAAGCAAACAAGTATTTGTTCTTATTTCTTGCCAGTTATATAAGTTACATTATTAAATGAATTAGTACCAAGAATCCTCAGATAAATAGATTATCTGGTGAATATTCCCCATAATTTTAGCTTTTCAAGAAATGAATACATTAATTTATGACAAATGCTTAAGTTATCTGATGTGTGTGTGTGTGTGTGTGTGTGTGTGTGTGTGTGTGTGTGTGTGTAACATAACACTCTACATTTCAGAGCTCCAGATTAAAGGAGTGCTTAGGTACATATTTTCTTATTTCCCCTAGTAAACATATGTTGTGGGTACTAACTAGGACTTCTAGAAACGTCCTGGAGCATGCTTTCATTGAGTTCCCAGAACATATCTTTTGAAAGAATTGAGGTGTGGCACATACAAGAACTACAACTCTAGGTCCCACAGTTATTTAGTCATCTGCCCTGACAGTATTTAGTAAAAGAAACCTTGTGCATTTGATAACTCCAACACCCTTTCAGATATATTGATTGAACTCAGTAGGATTGTACATGAGGTTGAGAAGATGTGTTGAATAAACTACAACTCCAGGTGCTGTGGTTTAGAATTATCTCCCCTAATAGAAACTTTGTGATCTTGGTAACTCCAACATCTTTTCAGATGCATTGATGATACTTGGTAGGATTGTACATAAGGTTGAGAAAGCATGTCACACAAAAGAATCACAACTCTAGATGCCACAGTTTTTAGTTATCTCCCCTGACAGTATTTGGTAATGGAAAGCTTATGATTGCCATAACTTCAACACCATTTCAGATATATCGATGATATTAAGGAGAATTGTACAAGACGTTGAGAAGACGCGTCTTGTACAAGATCTACAACTCTAGGTACTGCAATTCTTTAGGTAGGTCCCCTGTCAGTATTTGGTAATAGAGACCTTGTAAGTCGAACACTCTTTGAAATATATTGATAGTACTTGGTAGGATTGAACAGGAGGTAAGAAGGTTAGTCGTATACAAAAACTGTAACTTAGAATACTGCAGTTTTTGAGTTCACTCCCCTGACAGTATTTGTCAGTGGAAACCATGTGACTGTCATAACTTAAGCGCCATGGAAGATACATTGATGATACTTGGTAGAATTGTACATGAGGTTAAAAAGATGTGTTGCATGTAAGGACCACAACTCTGGATGCTGTGGTTTTTTTGTTATCTCCCCTGACAGTATTTGGTAGTAGAAACTTGTTTGCTGCATAGCTTTATCAGTTAAAATTGGATCTTTCTTAAACTTGCAGAAGTGGAGGACATGGATATTTTGGAGTTATATCCGCCAGATTAATGAATATTGTAGACATTGAGTGACCTTTTAGGCACAGGTGAGCGTTAATGACCACCATAGTCCTCTTGTTTATATATGAAGAGTGCAGAGAGCTGAGACAAACAAAAATCACAGTTGAATTTGAAGCGTGATTTTGGATTTTGTGAAACCGTATTTTAACCACAAATATTTTTCATAGATTAAAGCAGACACATCCTCTTATTTCACTTTTGGTTGTATATGTGCTAAAAAGAAAGACATGTTACTAGCGAGTCAAATGGTGAAAACCTTACTGAAATATTCCAAATACTTACATCATTGGTTTTTAGGAAAAATTTAAAAAAATGTTTTAAAAACTTTAATTTGAAAATATTCCAAATACATTTACTTACAACAGTGGTACTTATGAAATTTTTTTCAAAAATCTTTAAAAAAAAATTAATTTGAAAATATTCAAAGAATGTATACAGAGAGAAAAGGTCTCTTCCCTTTTTGTTAGGGTGCAGTGCTTATACATTTTCATTTCTACGGTCATTCTCTCCCTTCCGCTGATTCAAGAAGGGCAGTTGTCAGTTTCTGGCGAAAGAATGTGCACAATACTGGTTAACCCCTTAGAGGACTAAGCCTGCCCAGTAAACGCGTGGTTAGGTAAACTGACCGCGCTCGACATGACCCCATTGGGTTGACTAGGCCGTAAAACCTCAACACAAACACAATTATACATTTTCATATTTAGTTTGATACAATTTAATTTTGAGAAATCAAATTTATGTCAAACTAAAATGTAAATTCCATTGTCTGAAGTTATTTTACTGAAGTTTTATGTGTATTTTGTAATGATCTTTGGAATGTAATTATCAAAAATAAATTTGTTCTTGGTAATTTTTTTTCCAACATAGTAACCTGTATCTTGCATTTTTCATATTTAAAAAAAAAGTGTTTGGAATTTAATTATATTAGTTTTCATAATTTAAAAAAAAAAAATTCTAGCTTGAAAGTTTAAGTCTTAATATCAATAGTAATAGAATACTTACTTTTTTTTTAATTAAAATTAGCAGTCTGGAATAAAATGATGAGGATTTAAAATCTAAAAGAATCAGTGACATCAAAGGATAGTGTATTGTGGGATAGCTTTTTTACAAAGTATAAATAGCAATACCAGTTACTAAGACTTTGAACATTTAGGAATCTCTAAATGGGGTTTTCAACATAATTTTCATTTTGCCAATATCTTTACCGTATTTTGAAATATTCTGAAATTAGGGGATGCATCTGAACATCTTTAAGCTCACTACTGTTTTTATTTATACTCGTTTTTCAAACGGCGTATTAGGTTATTGGGTCTGAAGCCATAAACCTTTTTTGTTTCCAGCTAACTCCTCCTACAGTTTACATCCCATGAGGCTGAATCTTGGTTTATAAATTGACCATGATGTGGAGCAGCACATAATGTTTCGGGGTTAGAGTCCACCAAATACTAACAGGGTTATGCCCCTTTAAAAATTCCTATAAGTTTTTTGTTTCCAGCTAACTCCTCCTACAGTTTACATCCAATCAAGCTGAAACTTGATTTATACTTAGACCATGATGTGGAACAGTGCATATTATTTCAAGGTTACAGTCCACCTAATATTAGCAGAGATATGTCCCTTTGAAAATTTCAGTAAACTTTTCGTTTCTGACTAAATCCTCCTACAGTTTACATCGGATCAAGCTGAAACTTGATTTACAGTTAGACCATGATGTGGAACAGTGCATATTTGTTCGAGGTTACAGTCCATCAAATATTAACAGAATAATGACCCTTTGAAAATTTCGCTATTTTTTTTAGTTTCTTGCTAGCTTCTCCTACAGTTTACATCCGATCAAGCTGAAGTTTGATTTATAGGTAGACCATGATGTGATGCAGCGCATGTTGTTTTGAGGCCACACTCCACCAAATATTAACAGAGTTATCGGATCAAGCTGAAACTTGATTTATAGTTAGACTATGATATCGAGCAGCTCATATATATTCGAGGTTACAGTCCACCAAATATCAGCCATTGAAATTTTCAGTAAATCTTTCACTTCCCCAGCTAACTCCTCCTACAGTTTACATTTGATCGCGCTTAAACTTGATTTATAGTAAGAACATGATGTGGAGCAGCGCAAATTATTTCAAGGTTACAGTCCACCAAATATTGGCAGTTATGCCCCTTTGAAAATTTCTGTAATTTTTTTGTTTCCGGTTTATTCCTACTACAGTTTACATTGGATCAAGCTGAAACTTGATTTATAGTTACACCATGAAGTAGAGCAGGGCATATTATTTTGAGGTTACAGTCCACCATATATTAGCAGAGCTATGCCCCTTTGAAAATTCTGTAATCTTTTCGTTTCTGGCTAACTCCTATAGTTTACACCTGATCAAACTGAAACTTTGTAAATACTTACACTGAGCTTAAACTCGATTTATAATAAGAATATAATGTGGAGCAGCACATATTATTTTGAGGTTACCAAACATGAAATATTACCAGAGTTATGCCCCATTAAAAATTTTCATAAACTTTGCATTTCTGGTTAACTCCTTCTATAGTTTACATCCAATCATGCTGAAAAGCGATTTATTGTTAGACCGTGGTGTGGAGCAGCACATATTATTAGGAGGTTACAGTACACCAAATATTAGCAGAGTTATGCCCCTTTAAAATGTTAATTTTTTGTTCCCGGCTAACTCCTCATATAGTTTACATCCAATCAAGCTGAAACTTGATTTGTAGTTTGACCATGATGTGGAGCAGCACATATTATTCCAAAATTACAGTCCAACAAATAGTAGCAGCATTATGTCCCTTTGAAATTTTTGGTAATTTTTTGGTTTCCAGCTAACTCCACTTACAAATTTACACAGATCTGGAGCACAGAATTGCACAGTAGTCCGCATATGTGCTACATCTTATTACTTGCCAAGGGCGTATGATGCCTCCGCTTGTAGAGCTCTTGTTTGTTTCTAGATACAATATATATATATATATATATATATATATATATATATATATATATATATATATAATAGAATGGACATAATGACTCCTCAAATGGATGGAATAACAGACGGTAAACGGTAAAAGGTCAGAACTATGTACATTTAAGCACTCTAGATGATTATCCAGATTATCTTTTTAATTATAATTTCTACACAAAACATATGTTGTTGGTACTTATTTGAAAGTTATTGATAGGGTAGTTGAAATGAATACCCACAACTTACAATCCTTTCAGTCCTTTAAGAAATAAGTAACATGTAAGTATTTCATACTTGAAAAATAAAAAACAAAAAAAAAATGTTTTATCTGATTATAAATAATGTTACTGTACACAGTACAGGGAAATTAAATAAAAATGTGGTTAAAAGGGCTTCAGAACCACAGTGATGTGGATCAAATATTCATGATACTGAAACTAGTTACTCTGAATTGTGCAGAATGCACACATGGTGTAGCGAAAATGGCATTGCTTTAGTTACATATCAAGAAATATCAAACAAAATGAAAATACAGATGATATGTAGTCTAGAGGCTTATAGAAATTAAGGAAACCGCTACCATCAGCACTCTCAGTGCTTTGATTTATGTAAGCGGACAAAGGTCGTGAGCAGACTAGATGATAATAAAGTGTTGAGATAACGAAGTAATGTCTTGTTGTTTATTGCCGAAAACTAAAAGAAAGAAGAGAGAAAAAATACCATATTTATCCTAAATATTCTGACTCCTTCATACTTGCCTCAAGACTTCAACAAGTAATTTAACTACCTGTTTATTTTTCTAAAATTGCCAGATGAGAGACATTCAGTAACGACACTAATCACTCCGCGTTCTGCTCTGGGTCCACATTGTTTGCGCACACCGGGTAAATACAGTGTACCAATTAGCCGGGGTCCTTTCTATTAAATGGTGTATGAACAGCAGATGCAATTACAAAGTAGGCCTGTTTTGGTTTTTGTTTTTGTAATTGGGTTTGAAAAAAAAAATAGTTTTTAAGCCACGGTTTATATAAAAAAATTCCAAAGTAAAAAACAGAAAAAACAACAACAAACACACACACAAAACAACAACAACAACAAAAAAACAACAAGAGAGATGCATTGCCAATACAACAGTGTACTCTACTCAAGACAGTCATGCCTCAGTGATGTATTCTCTACACCACGCCGTCAACTGATTTACTCCGGGCTAGAGCCCGGCGTATCTATTTTTAGCTCACCTGAGCTGAAGGCTCAAGGTGAGCTTTTGTGATCACTCACCGTCCGTCGTCGTCGTCCGTATGTCCGTCCGTCAACAATCTTTAAACAACATCTCCTCCTAAACCACTGATTGGATTTTGACCAATCTTCACAGGAATGATCCTTGGTTGGTCCTCTTTCAAAGTTGTTCAAATGGTTCCGGTCCGTTGCATATCTAGGTCACAGGAGCTAAAAATAGATTTTTTAACTAAAAACTTAAAAAATCTTCTTGTCAGAAACCACTGGACCGATTTCAATATAATTTTTCAGAAATGTTCCTTTGGTGATCCTCTACCAAGATTGTTCAAGACATTTGGATTCGTCAAAAAACATGGCCGCCAGGGGGCGGGGCTTATTTTCCCTATACAATCTATATAGAAAACTTTAAAAATCTTCTTGTCCGAAACCACTGGACCGATTTCCATATAATTTTGCAAAAATGTTCCTTTGGTGATTCTCTACCAAGATTGTTCAAGCCATTTGGATTCGTCATAAAACATGGCCGCCAGGGGGCGGGGCTTATTTTCCCTATATATATCTATATAGAAAACTTTAAAAATCATCTTGTCAGAAACCATTGGACAGATTTCAATATAATTTTGCAGAAATGTTCCTTTGGTCATCCTCTACCAAGATTATTCAAGCCATTTGGATTCGTCAAAAAACATGGCCGCCAGGGGGCGGGGCTTATTTTCCCCATATACTTATATAGAAAAATTTAAAAATCTTCTTGTCCGAAACCACTGGACTGATTTCAATATAAGTTTGCAGAAATGTTCCTTTGGTGACCCTCTACCAAGATTGTTCAAGCCATTTGGATTCGTCAAAAAACATGGCCGCCAGGGGGCGGGGCTTATTTTCCCTATATATCTATATAGAAAACTTTAAAAATCTTCTTGTCATAAACCACTGGACCGATTTCAATATAATTTTTCAGAAATGTTCCTTTGGTGATCCTCTACCAAGATTGTTCAAGCCATTTGGATTCGTCAAAAAACATGGCTGCCAGGGGGCGGGGCTTATTTTCACTGTATATCTGTATAGAAAACTTTAAAAATCTTCTTGTCCGAAACCACTGGACCGATTTCCATATGATTTTGCAGAAATGTTCCTTTGGTGATCCTGTAGCAAGATTGTTCAAGCCATTTCGATTTGTCAAAAAACATGGCCGCCAGGGGGGCGGGGCTTATTTTCCTTATATATCTATATGGAAAACTTTAAAAATCTTTTAGTCAGAAACCACTGGTCCGATTTCCATATGGTTTTACAGAAATGTTTCTTTGGTGATCCTGTTGCAAGATTGTTCAAGCTGCCTTGATTCGTTAAAAAACATGGCCGCTAGGGGCGGGGTTAATTTTCCCTATATATCTATATAGAAAACTGTAAAAATCTTCTTGTCATAAACGACTGGACCGATTTCAATATCACTTGGCAGAAATTTTTCCTTAGTGACCCTCTATCAAGATTGTTCAAGCCGACATGATTTGTCAAAAAACATGGCCGCTAGGGGGTGCGGGGCTTATTTTTGATATAATTCTATATAGAAAACTTGAAAAAATCTTGTCGTCAGAAACCACAGGACTGATTTCAATATAACTTCGCAGAAATGTTTCCTTGGTGACTCTTTACCAAGATTGTTCAAGCCGTTATGATTTGTCAAAAAACATGGCTGCTAGTGGGCGGGGCTTATTTTCCTATATAATTTATCTATATAGAAAATTTTAATAGTCTTTTCAGAAAGCACTAAACCGATTTCAATGTAACTTTGCAGGAATGTTTCTTATGTAACCCTCTATCAAGATTGTTCAAGCCGTCATGATTCGTCAAAAAAACATGGCTGCCAGAAGTCGGGGCTTATTTGCCTTATATATCTATATAGAAAACTTTAAAACTCTTCTTGTTAGAAACCACTGAACCGATTTCATTATAACTGCAGAAATTTTTCCTTGGTGACCCTCTACTAAGATTGTTCAAGTAATCATGATTCGTCAAAAAACATGGCTGCTGGGGGCAGGGCTTATTTTCCCTATATATCTATATACATTTATAAAACTTTAAAAATCTTCTTTTCAGAAACCAATGGACCGATTTCAATACAACTTGGCAGGAATGTTTCTTTGGTGACCCTCTACAAAGATTGTTCAGGCCGTCATGATTCATCAAAAAACATGGCCGCTAGGGGGGGGCTTATTTTCCCTATATATCTATATAGAAAACTTTAAAAATCTTCTCGTAAGAAACAGTTGGACCGAGTTCAATGTAACTTGGCAGGAATGTTGCTTTGGTGACCTTCTACCAAGATTGTTCAAGCCTTCATGATACGTCAAAAACCATGGCCCCCAGGGGGCTGGGGCTTATTTTTCATATATATCTGCATAGAAAATTTTAAAATTCTTCTTGTCACATACCCCGTGACCGATTTCAATATTACTTGGCTGGAATGTTGCTTTTGTGAACCTCTATCAAGATTGTACAAGCAATCATGATTCGTCAAAAAACATGGCTGCCATGGGGTGGGGCTTGTTTTCCCTATATATCTAAATAGAAAACTTTAAAAATCTTCTTGTCAGAAACCACTGAACAGATTGCAATATAACTTGGTAGGAATGTTCCTTTGGTGACCTCTACTAAGTTTGTTCAAGCTGTCATGATTCGTCAAAAAACATGGCCGTTAGGAGGTAGTGCTTTATAGCTATATAAAACTTTTTAAACCACTAGACCAATTTCAATATAACTTGGCAGAAATGTTCCTTTGGTGACCCTCTTTTAAGATTCAGTTCAAGTCGTCAAGATTTGTAAAAAAACATGGCCAGGGGTGTGGTGGAGGGGGGTGGGGGTGGGGGTGGTTAGTGCTATAAAGTTTATACAAAAATCCTAGAGCAGTGCTGAAACTTCAACAGTAAAAATGCAAATCTGTTTGGTCAGGTGAGCGATATAGGACCATCATGGCCCTCTTGTTGTAAAATGTGCATGCATTTGAAGAACATCTGTTTTCTTCCAGGTTTATGGGGTTCTTAGTGGGGTTATATATAACTATTCACCCCCACTTTTTTTATTTATTCAAAGTCACACTTTTGCAGCAGCTAGAGAACTGTACTATTGGTAACATAGTGAAATAAGAAAATGGGAAGTACTGTGTTGAATGAATGTAGCAATGCGGGGTTTGCTCATTTAAAAGAGAAATGTGCAGTTTTCCCGTAGGAGCCCCAATTTGACCATTCGACCTGAAATGAGCTTGTTGCTGTCAATATTCGTACACATTTGAATTTTTTCATTTCGTTATTTTCGTCGTACTATGAAGGAGAAACAAAAGATATTTTTCTTTGTTTACGATTGGAAATATGCATTCGCAAATCGAACGGATTATAAGCCGGTTTAATAATACAGTTTAATTTGATATTCAAACATGGAAAGATTTGGGCCGAAAAAAAAAAAACGGTATGAGTGGAGAAAAGACGAAACACTGCTACATAGATGATTCGGATATAGTATGTTCTGCTTAGGCTATGGATGGCGACATGTAATTATGTATGCGGGCTAGAAAACAGACGATCATAGTTGATTTTTTTTGCATAACTCTGATAACGTCTATAATGTTTTTACCGTTGAGTATTGCGATAATTTATATAAATACAAACTTTCATAAATTATAACATTATTTCACTATACTACGACCTATAGGGAGCTAAGTAATGCATGACAGATTAGTTTCCCGGCGTATTGATGCTTTGCATCAATATTTTTTTGTAAAGGGTATTGTGCATATATTTGTTATTCTCGTGTGCTATCACCGAACGTTTCACGGATAAATCCGAAAATGCCCGAGATTCTATTTTTAGTCATGCTTATCTGAAAACGGACTGTGGATGAACTCGTCCAACCTTTGACACGACAGTAAACATTCATCGAGTTAGAGTAACAGTCTTCTTGCATAATATCTGTTTAACTATAACGAATTTTGTCGTTGTATCGAGTGTCGGTATAAAGAGGGTTGACTGTTTATCTTTCCCGTTAGCAGTTGTCCAATGGTATGCTCTGTCTGAATCTGTTATAAGTTTGTCAAGCCTTTACCTTTTCAAGATTGTCATTGGCAGGCTTATCACGCAATACCTTAAATCCTGATTTCAATTCACCTGAACTTTCTTATCATATTTCATTTCCCTCACTGTCATCTGTCATTCTCATTTTCATACTTTACTATGGTCAGTCCTCTTTATACCGAGACTCTATGCAACGATACAATTTATTATAATTATAATTTGGAAGACATGAAAAATTTGCTCAAGTGGTGTCATTTTATCAGAATTTATGCTAGATTATTACATTTAATACTTCAAGAAACACGTGATTTGGATAATTGTTAGAATCGCCTCAGTAACAATTATCCAAAATATATGTTCTGTGAGAAATTAGGAATAAAACACGCTCTTCTTATATATCGTCACGACCGGCACTGTGGCTCAGTGGTAGAGCGTCCGCTTTGTGACCGGGAGGTTGCGGGTTCGATCCCTGGCCGGGTCATACCAAGACTTTAAAAATGGTACTTGCTGCTCTTTCGCTTAGCGCTCAGCATAATTTAAGAAAGTAGAGCTTGGAATTGTAACTGGTCAGCTCAGTGTCAGTATAATGTGACTGGGTGGAATATCATGTCAAAGTGTCTGGGACATGATATTTCAGTGAGGCAGCACTCTAAAAGTGAGCATTAAGCTCCCTGTCACATCCAGACACCGTCGCGATATGACTGAAAGATTGTTGAAAGCGACGTTAAGCCCAAATCAAACAAACAAATATCGTCACGAAAACATACCTAAATAATGTACCCTTAAACCCCAATTTTGTGTATTAAAACATGGGTTTACAGGGGTATACATTTTCTTTTCTATTTTTCTACTCAAAAACATATATTGTGGGTAGGTACTCGTTAGAACTGCCTCACCGAGGCGGTTCAAACGGGTATCCACAATCTATGTTTTGAACAAAAATATGAAAAATATGAGAACTTTTATCTGAAAACTTTCAGTTTTGGTGGTGAAATTTTCAATATATTTGAATAGGCGTGTTTTCGTAATGAATCGACCGTGTAGTCTTTACAAGGGCAGATTCATGTTAACGGCAATGTGTGCTTCTTCTTCTTTTTTTTTTTTTTTTTTTTTTTCTTTCTTGTAGGCTGGATTGACGAGAAGTGTTACTGATATACATTACTAAGTATGTCACTTAAGGACCAACCGTGCTACCATACATAATAACAGCCTCATGGCGCAAGCTCAAGAGGAAACGAAGGAAAAAGCCGTGAGCGAGAAACGAGACAAGTATATTGTCGCAGCGATTGACTTTGGAACAACGTACAGTGGATATGCATTCAGCCTTAAACATGACTTCAAAAACGACCCCACAAAAAATATCGTTACAAACGTGTGGGGGGCTAGCCAGCTGATGTCACATAAAGCCCCCACGTGTGTGCTTTTTGACGAGAATGGAAAGTTTCACTCTTTTGGATACGAAGCTGAGGAAAACTATGGGGAACTCGCCTTGGAAGAGGACGAGGGCCTTGGTAAATGGTACTTCTTTCAGCGTTTTAAGATGAAACTACATGAGCAAAAGGTAGTTTTTTTTTGTTGGAGACATATAAAGATTAGTTTGCCGTGGAATATGGAATCCAGTTTATACCGAACAATTCTATTTTTAAAATTCTGATTTTTTAAATGTGTTAATGACCCCATTTTTATATCTCACCATGTACTGTTTAAATCGCACTAGATTAATATGTAATGTTATTTATTAACAAAGCGAAAAGTTGTAAAATAATACACTTAACAATTTTTTTTAGCTCACCTGAGCCGAAGGCTCAAGGTGAGCTATTGTGATCACTCACCGTCCGTCGTCGTCGTCGTCGTCTGTCTATCCGTCCGTCCGTCCTTCCGTCCACAATCTTTAAACAACATCTCCTTCTAAACCACTGATTGGATTTTGGCCAATCTTCACAGGAATGATCCTTGGTTGGTCCTCTTTCAAAATTGTTCAAATGGTTCCGGTCCATTGCATATCTAGGTCACAGGAGCTAAAATAGATTTTTTAACTAAAAAATAAAAAAATCTTCTTATCAGAAACCACTGGACCGATTTCAATATAATATTGAAGAAATATTTCTTTGATGATCCTCTACCAAGATTGTTCAAGCCATTGAGATTCGTCCAAAAACATGGCCGCCAGGGGGTGGGGCTTATTTTCCCTATATATCTATATAGAAAACTTTAAAAGTCTTCTTGTCAAAAACCAGTGGACGGATTTATAATAGAATTTTGCAGAAATGTTCCTGTGGTAATCCTCTTCAAGCCATTTGGATTCATCAAAAAACATGGCCGCCAGCGGGGGGGGGGGGGGGGGGGGGGCGGAGCTTATTTTCCTATATATCTATATAGAAAATTTTAAAACTCTTCTTTTCAGAAACCACTGGACCGATTTCAATATAATTTTGCAGAAACGTTCTTTTTGTGATCCTCTACCAAGATTGCTCATGCCATTTGGATTCGTCAAAAAACATTGCCGCCAAGGGGCGGGGCTTATTTTCCCTATATATCTATAAAGAAAACTTTAAAAATCTTCTTGTCAGAAACCAATGGATTGATTTCAATATAATTTTGCAGAAATGTTTTCTTGGTGATCCTCTACCAAGATTGTTCAAGGCATTTGGATTCGTGAAAAAACATGGCCGCCAGTGGGGGGTGGGGGGGGGGGCGGGTGGGGGGGGGTGCTTATTTTCGCTATAAATCTATATAGAAAACTTTAAAAATCTTCTTGTCAGAAACCAATGGAACGATTTCAATATAATTTTGCAGAAGTGTTCCTTTGGTCATCCTCTACCAAGATTGTTCAAGCCATTTTGATTCGCGAGAAAACATGGCCGCCAGGGGGCGGGGCTTATTCTCCCTATATATATCTATATAGAAAACTTTTAAAAATCTTCTTGGCAGAAACCACTGGACCGATTTCAATATAATTTTGCAGAATTGTTCCTTTGTCAATCCTCTACCAAGATTGTTCAAGCCATTGGGATTCGTCAAACAATATGGCCGCCAAGGGGCGGGGCTTATTTTCCCTATATATCTATATAGAAAACTTCAAAAATCTTCTTGGCAGAAACCACTGGACCGATTTCAATATAACATGGCAAGAATGTTTCTTTTGTAACCTTCTACCAAGATTGTTCAAGCCGTCATGATTCGTCAAAAGACATGGCAGCCAGGAGCGGGGCTTATTTATATATATATATATATATATATATATATATATATATATATATATATATATATATATATATATATATATATATATATATATATATTTAAAATCTTCATGTCAGAAACCACTCGACCGATTTCTATATAACTTTGTAAAAATGTTTCCTTGGTGATCCTCTACCAAGATTGTTCAAGTCGTCAGGATTTGTCAAAGATCATGGCCGCTAGGGGCGGGGCTTATTTTCCCTACATATCTATATAGAAAATTTTAATGATCTTCTTGTCAAAAACCACTGGACCGATTTCAATATAACATTGCATGAATGTTTCTTTTGTAACCCTCTACCAAGATTGTTCAAGTCGTCATGATTCATCGCTAGGAGGCGGAGCTTAATTTCCCTATATATATCTATATAGAAAAACCTTTAAAAATCTTCTTGTCAGAAACCACTGGACGGATTTCATCATAACTTGGCAGAAAAGTTTCATTGTTGACCCTCTACCAAGATTGTTCAAGTTATTATGATTCGTCAAAAAACATGGCCGCCAGGGGGCGGGGCTTATTTTCCCTATATATCTATATAGAAAAGATTAAAAATCTTCTTGTAAGAAACCAGTGAACCGATTTCAATATCACTTGGCAGGAATGTTTCTTTGGTGACCCTCTACCAAGATTGTTCAAGCCGTCATGATTCGTCAAAAAAACATGGCCGCTAGGGGGCGAATCATATTTTCTCTCTATATCTCTTTAGAAAACTTTAAAAATCTTCTCGTAAGAAACGTTTGGATCAAGTTCAATGCAACTTGGCTGGAATGTTGCTTTGGTGACCTTCTACCAAGATTGCTCGCGCCCTCATGATACGTTAAAAAACATGGCCGCCAAGGGGCAGGGCTTATTTTCCATATATATCTATATAGAAAACTTTAAGATTCTTCTTGTCAGAAACCACCTGACTGATTTCAATATTACTTGGCAGGATTTATTATTATGTTGCTTTGCTGACCCTCTACCAAGATTGTTCAAGCAATCATGATTCATCAAAAAAGAAGGCTGCTAGGGATGGGGCTTATTTTCCCTGTATATCTAAATAGAAAACTTTAAAAATTTTCTTGTCAGAAACCACTGACTCGATTTCAGTATAACTTGGCAGGAATGTTCCTATGGTGACTCTCTACTAAGTTTGTTCAAGCTGTCACGATTCGTCAAAAAATATGGCCGTTAGTGGGTGGGGCTTATTTTCCCTATATAGCTATATAAAACATTTTAAAAAATTTTTTGTCAGCTGCCTCTATGTGACTCAATTGCCTGGCAGCGTTAAAAATCTGAAAACTGAACTGAACTTTTTGTCAGAAACCACTGGACCGATTTCAATATAACTTGGCAGAATTGTTCCTTTTGTTATCCTCTTTCAAGATTCACTTCAAGCCATCATGATGCATGAAAAAAAAACATGGCCGCTGGGGAGCAGGCCTTATAAAATTTATACAAAAATCTTAGAGCAGTGAACTTGGCTGAAAGTTCAACAGTAAGTATGAAAACCTGTTTGCTCAGGTGAGCGATATAGGACCATCATGGTCCTCTTGTGTTTTTTTTCTTAAGTCTCTCGAACCAATCAACTGCGTTCAAAAATTAAATCCGACTGATTGAATGCGCTGTGTGTAATCAAGCATTATAACAAGGGCATTTGTTCCGGAACATTTGTTTCATGTATTTATGAATAATAACATTATTCTTTTATTTATGTAAAAATGTAAAACAAATCCTGTGTACAGTATTTTTTCTGACTTGTTGCCCTAAACACACATATATTTTAATTTGGCTTTCGTACGGGTATTCAGAATTGGCCGAATTACAAGAAAAATCAATGAACTAATGCATATCTGGATGATTGCCGTCTGATATTAATCATTGAACTAGTGCAGTTCTAACCCATGGGAGTCCCCTACACGGGTAACTAGCAAACAGTGCAGACCTAGATCAGACGCCGCAGAACGAGGCGTCTGATCAGGGTCTCCACTGTTTGCAAATATTATTCAACTATGTTTACCTTAGGAATAGCTACATTATATAGCCTGACATACCTACAGTCGAAAATGGGCTCTTCCAATATATAATGTGGGAGAGGTCTTTAATGGGCTAAAATTTGTAAAGATACATTTTACTTCCTGTTTATGTGTCTAAAATCTGCTGAATGAGAGGTGAGGTACACAGTGTAAACTCAAATATGTAGCGACTGATCCGGGTCTACACTGTTTGCTCGGGTCTGCATTACGAAAACAAGCCTATTCAAATATATAGAAAATTTTATCTCCAAAAACGGAAGAATTTCAGATTAAAAAACTCTGATATTTTTCATATTTCTGCTCAAAACATAGATTGTGGGTACTCGTTAGAACCGCCTCGGCGAGGCGGTTCTAACGAGTACCCACAATCTATGTTTTTGAGCAGAAATAAGAAAAATAATGCATACCCCTGTAAACCCCAGTTTTACTGTATAAAAGTGGGGTTTAAAGGGTCAAAATTATATAGGTATGTTTTCGTGATGGTCTGTCCCGATATATTGCGTAAATTCGGTATTTAGTTATTTCACTTGCATTGTCTTTAGTTCTTAGTTTAGTTCTATATTTATTTCTTTTTTATTATTTATTTAGTTCTCTCTCAGAATTAGACGGATATAACTGAATGTTCCTTAAAGCTGTATTATTGTAATATGACCCGAACCGTCGTTGCTCAAAAACAGAATGAACTTTATCTCATCCATTTCAAGAACACTCTTCGCACTTTGGACCATAAACAAACTGCTAATTTAGTGTGTAAACCAAGTTTTATTACTTAGAAAATAACCATGCTCCTGTTTTATGAATAAATTAATTTTTCCAAGGTCACTAGAATAATATACTCAAATACGATGTCAAAATAACAGAAGTGAACTAAATCAAAGTTAGACGGGATTTACTTAACATATAACTATATATTAGCAAAGAATATAAACATGATTTTGAGGAGAAATACTGCTTTAAGGGTGTTTTCTTAAAACAGTATTTCTCCACAAAATGCTCCTGCAAATTTTCCGCTATGTTCTGCACGAGAGGTAAGTTTTGGGACTCCCTGTTTCGCTTTACTGCACGACAAATCCCTTCTAAAAAGGGTTTTGCTCTAAATTCAAATTTGCTCCCGAGGGAAGCAATTCTTTCCTTTTAGCGTAGACCCCTTTCGCCCTTTCAGAAAGGAATCTACTCTAAGTTTTGGGACTTCCGTTTGCTTTTCTACACACCAAGTTGCTTTAGAAATAGGTACTACTCTAAAAGGATAGAATTTGCTTCTGACGGGAGAACTCTTTCCTTAAACTTCTTTTCAGAAGGGAGGTAAAACAATTCTGACAGGGTTGCCTCCCTGAAAGCATATTATTTCTCCTTAATGCCTTAATGACTGCTATATATCTAACAGGCTTTCGATGACAGTCTTAAGGACTTCTCTAGTCAAAAATATGAGGCACAACGTCAGAATACGCACTTTCAGAATGTGCGCCCAGCGAAGGTTCAGATTAGCCTGCGCATTCACGCAATCTGATCAGAAGCTTCTCTGGGCGTATTTTGGATATCCAAGGATAGAGATTTTCTATATGCGGATAACAGAGATTCTGATTAGACTGCGTGAATAAGCAGGCCATCACGAAAACATACCTATATAATTTTTACCCCCTTAAATCCCACTTTTATATAGTAAAACTGGGGTTAACGGGGGTATACTTTTATTTTTCTTATTTCTGCTCAAAAGCATAGATTGCAGGTACTCGTTAGAACCGACTCGGCGAGGCGGTTCTAACGAGTACCCACAATCTATGTTTTGAGCAGAAATATGAAAAAATATCGGAATTTTTATCTGAAAATTTTCATTTTTTGGTGGTAAAATTTTCAGTATACTTGAATAGGCTTGTTTTCGTGATGCTGATTTGAGTCTTCATTTGGCGCACATGTCAGACGTTACGTTTTCTCATGTTTGGGTTCAAGTGTTTTGAAAGTCATTGTTTTTCAGATTCATCGAGATATGAACATTAAAGATGTAAAAGGCAAAGAAATGTCTGCAAAAACGGTGTTTCGAGAATGTATAAGTTTCTTAAAAGGGCATCTACTTGAAGCCCTCCGCAAAAAGGCCACGACGTTTACTCTTGACGAAATCCATTGGGTGCTGACTGTCCCGGCGATATGGTCCGACGCCGCCAAACAGTTTATGAGAGAGGCAGCCCAGGAGGTATGGTAACGGGAATTAGCAGCATTTTTCCATTATCTCTAGGTGCTCCTAATTAGAAAACTCTATTTATATCGTTGACTTTCAAATGAATGTAAGTGTTTTTTAACTTTATAATGCTTTCTCATTTTGATGAAAAAAAAAAAACAAAAAAAAAACAAAAAACGAAAAAAAAAAAACGCTTAATGGAGATGTAATGATAAGAGCAGAGGAATCCAACTCATAGGGGCCAGCTGTTTACAGGGAGTTCTGAGGTGACTGCTCCTCCAAGTGCGCCGCATCACTGCAGAGCAAAACGGATATTGGCGCAGATGTGAGCAGTAAAGGCGCTTGAAATAGTCTTTAAGATCATGATTTTACCCGCAACGTGAGAAAACATATTTTCTGACATGTGCGCCAAACGAAGACTCAAATCAGCCTGCGCATCTGTGCAGTCTGATCTGAGTCTTCGTTGTCTACATGAAGAATCTTTGCATCCTGGGTTATCCATAATGTGCATGTTAATCTGAATCGTCTCTGGGCGCCCATGTCTGAAGGTACGTTGTGTGAAATTTCTCGCTTTTTGTCACCTCAAGAAAACTAAAACATGCTGAAAATTTGAGCTTGATACTTTTAACAGTTCTTGAGCAGCAGCTGCACAAAAAATGCATTAACATGTACCTGGGGACGTACAAACGTGTTACCCTCACATACTTTATCCTGAAGAATTGCTGTAATAAATAATGCTTATATTTTTATTTCTTAATCGAATGCTTTTATATTTGACACATTTATTCTTGATTGTATGTCAAGAACTCTGCACTATTACACTGACAGCTCTGATTTTTTTATGAATCAATCTCATAAATCCGTAAATGAATGAAGAATTAGAATGTCCAGACCAACAAACATGGAACCCAGAATAAAGGGTGTAATCAGGCGTCCGCGGATAGTAAGCATTACTTGGTAAGCAAGCTTCGCCCACCATGCCCACAGGCCTACGCCTCAGCAAGGCGCTTCTAATGAGTACCCACAACATATGTTTTCATAGAGAAATAAGAAAAAAATATGAATATGTCTTATCTAAAGCTATGAAATACAGATGATTGTACTTTGTACAAAGGGTAGTTGACCCTTTTTGAATTTGTGCTTTTTCTTTGCTTAGGCGGGGATAAATGGCGCACTACTGTCAATCGCTCTTGAACCCGAGGCCGCTTCCCTGTATTGCCAGCATCAGCATATTGAACAAGATCAGCAGTCAGCAGTTTTATTCGAACCTCCAAAGGCTGGTACAAAATATGCAGTGATTGATCTGGGAGGTAAAATGTTTTGTTTTTCGAAAGCTCACTAAGGATACAGGCATTATAATTTCTTATCTCACTTACCTCAAAGCTTAGAAATGACGAATCCACTAATTTCAGAATAATCTAAAAGTATTGTTGTGATGACAATAATATTAAAAATCGCATGTTATAATCCATTTGGTTCTAAAGCATTCCATAAATATCTAAAAGGTTGCATTTTGCAACAAAAACAACTCAAAAGAACGACATCGAAAAAATATCTACAAGACTGCCTTTGGAAACAAAGAACACACAAAGTAACAAAAATCGGAGACTCGGTTTTATTAAGTCTCTTCAAATGCAACACTGTAATTTGCGAGGCTGCATATGCCCCCTAGCATCGGCTTAAGCGAAAACTTGGTTTTATTAAGTATGATCATATGCAGCTCCAATTCACACTCAGATTCTATATTATTGGGTTTTTCTGTAGGCAAATATCAAATTCTAAACTATCTTGTTTTCTGTGAGCAAATATCAGATCCTGAAGTATCCTGTTTTCTGTTAGCAAATATCAAATTCTAGAGTATCAAAATTTCTATGAGCAAGTGTCCGATCCTACAATATCTAGTTTACTGTAAGCAAATATCACAGTCCACAGTATCCTGTTTTCTGTAAATAGGTATCAAATTCTACAGTTTCTTTTTTTTTTTTTTTTTTTTTTTATTTACAATCAAATATCAGATCCCGATGTCTGCAGTTGTCTGTAAGCAAATATAAGATACCGTAGTAACCAGATTTCTGTAAGCCAATATCAGATTTTGCTGTATCCGACGCCCATGCCAATTTATATGAAATGCTCTTCCCCGACTCAAGAATGAATGTCTTCTATACTTTTTTTTCTTGTAAAACATTATCCAATTTCCTTCAGAAAGTCTGTAGTATCCAGCGTCTTCACTGTAGCTAGTATTAGTTCCGTGTGTCAGGCGTAAACTGTCTAACTGTACTTCAATATAGTATACACTGTAGTTTGTATTTGCTGGTCATGCGTGTTCACCGAGTCAGCTCTGGGATATTTTAAAAATTATATGTGGGTTACTGAAGATGCCTACTTGTCTGTAACAAACCTAAAACAATAGACACTTCATTTTTTTCAGTTTTATGAGACTTGGTTTAGATTAATTCATTTTAGGATTTACCTTTAAGTATAGGACTTTACCAGCGATTATAGTATTTGTTTCACTATAAGCAAATAGCGACGGTCGATATCAGATTTTATAGAAAATTTTCATCTGTAAACAAATGCTTCTGATGGTTATGATCAGAGTCAACGGTATCCGGTTTGTTTTAGCAACACTGGCGGTTCTTATCAGGGTTTTTTTTTTCGTTGTTGTTTTGAAAGCTGTTTGTGTTTTCATTGTTTTCTGGCGTAAGCTCGCCATTGCGCCATTTGCGTTGTGCCATCATAGTTTTTGTATTTTCACTTTGTGTTTCACTGCTGACGTAGAGGACCTTTAAGCAGTTCGAAACTATACTTGTAAGTTGGCGCTACATCCAATTTAAGGGTGGGGTTCCATGTAAGTAAAAATGCATCACGAAAACAGGCCTATATAATTTTGACCCCCTTAAACCCCACTTTTATACAGTAAAACTGGGGTTTACAGGGGTATACATTATTTTTCGTATTTCTGCCCAAAATCATAGGTTGTGGGTACTCGTTAGAACCGCCTTGTCGAGTATCCACAATCTATGTTTTGAGCAGAAATATGAAAAATATAAGAGTTTTTTATTTGAAAATTTTCAGTTTTTTGAAGGTGAAATTTTCTATATATTTGAAATAGGCATGTTTTCGTAATGGTATAATTTTTCTGCTGATTGTTCTAAGGCGGTTCCTCTGTTGCGGGTCTGTTTTATTCTTATGTGACGTTTGTTTTGTCTCTATTTATTCGTCATCTCTCCTTCTTTTGATACCGCGAGAGGGCTGAGCTTTGTGATTGTGGCATTTCCTGGATATCTTCATTTGACATTTTGCCTTGCAAACTTAAAGCGAGAGCTATTTTTAGTTTTGTGTGTGCGTTCCTTGCTGTCAAGGGTCATTCCGTTTAAATTCTATTTATTTTTAGCGTAGATAGAGTTAGTGCATTGCTGGGCCATCAGATGTCTCCTAGTACTTCACGAAGTGTAGTTTATATTTTCATTTAAGCTGAGCTTCATTATATGTTGTTTTTATTTCATCACAAATACACGCCTATAATGTTGACCCCTTAAACCCCACTTTTACATAGTAAAACTGGGGTTTACAGGGGTTATTATCCTAATTTCTGCTCAAAAACATAGATGATGGGTACTCGTTAGAACCGCCGCTTCAAGGCGGTTCTAACGAATAGTCACAATTGATGTTTCGAGCAGAAACATAAAACTATTAGAATTTTTATATGAAAAAAAAAATCATTTTTTTGGTGGTAAAATTTTCAGTTTATTTAAATAGGCTTGTTTTCGTAATGAATACCCAGCGGGCTCATGCCGTTTATACAGCGTTATGACGTTGCATCGACGTTGTCTGAACGTTGCGTGCCCACTGGGTATTATCGATATGCAGTCAAATGTTATCTTTTCAGGAGGAACTGTAGATATTACTGTTCATGAGAAACAAGAAAATGGAACACTTAAGGAATTAACACAGCCCAGCGGCGGAGCGTGGGGTGGTATGTACGTAAATATGGAATTCCAAAATTTTCTGATCAGTTTGTTTGGTGCTGATATTTATACAGAATTCAAGGAGACATTTCCAGCATCGGCTTTAGAAATTCAACGTGACTTCGAGTCCAAAAAGCGATTACTTAAACCAAAAGATGACGGTAAAAAAATAACCATATGCTCAGTTCAAAACTTACTAGACCTTTACAAAGAAAAATACAAGGAAGACCTTAAGATTGGAATAAATAAACATCCACATGCAAATAAAATCCAATTTGTTGCAGGAGGAAGACTTAGAATGGATGCTAAGTTCCTGAAAGGCTTTTTCAAGCCGTGTTTAGACAAAATGGTGTGTCATATAAAAGAATTAGTGGAAAAGCCAGCAGTCAAAGATACAAAAGTATTTCTGTTAGTAGGTGGTTTTTCAGAATCTGATATTGTTTTCGCAGCTGTAAAAGACGCTCTTCCTGGTGCATCTGTTATTAATCCTCCAGAACCCGGACTAGCTGTTCTAAAAGGGGCGGTTATTTTTGGACACAGTCCTGTGGCAGTGTCTTCCAGAATTGCTAGGTTTAGCATTGGAGTAAGTATTTCTCCTCCATTTGATGAGAGCGTTCATCCGAAAGATAGGGAAGTTACAATAGGTGGTGTGTCTCGTTGTAAGAACGTTTTCAAGAACTATATTGAAAAGGGAACGTGTCTGAATTATGGAATGCATGTTCTAGGAAAACATGTTACTGTGGAGGAGTATCAGGCTGAAATGGTTTTTAGAGTGTATGTGTCTACGAAGAAGCGACCACGTTTCTGTGACGAAGCGGATACTGACTATGCAGGAAAACTTGTTGTACCTTTACCAAGACAGAAAGAACGTATTATTGTTGAAGTTAGGATAATTGTAGGAGAAACTGAGCTAAAAGTAGAGGCTGAAGAGCAATCGTCCAAAAACAAGTTTCCAGCATACTTTGAGTTTTTATAGATGGGTAAAAAGAAAATCAAACTGCTAGACATACAGGAAGGATTCAGAGCTCCGTTTTGCTATATTTACATCAGCCAGGCAGTTCAAATGGATACCCCATCGGGTATTGCTTGATGCAAAAATAGCAGAAAAGTATTTCAAAATTTGCACCTCAGTTATCACCATATCCAGGACTATTTATCATATCAGGGACATCTTCAAACCGTACAGTGTTTAATATAATTATAATTGTAACCTTTTCTGTGCCAAGTAAATTTTAATATTTTTGTCCCTAAGAGCAAAAAATATCTTGGTGAAATTTCCACCATTTTTACAAGGGAGATAACTTCTATATGGTCATGATTATTTCATTTCGACACAGTATTCCCCTTCTGTAAAGGGCTCTGCACTTAAAGGAAATATTTGATTCAAAACGGAAAACATTCTTTCCAGTCAGAGAAGATATTTTTTCAGAAAGGAGGTAAACTTGTTTTGACAGAGTTTTAGTTTCGCTTAGTGAACCGTTTCACTGAAAACAATAAAGCAGTGTCAACTAAGGCCCTTTCAGACACAAATCATCGGTTAAAAGATTGTATGTATGAAATAATATACCGCATTGAACATATTACCGTGCATACACCTATGAGCACATAGTCACGCAATTTTGTATTCCACAGATTGCAGCCGGTGTTCTTTTATCTCCTGTACAAGCATATGCTGTTCGGGCTCATTTGAATGCAATTCAAGTGAGTGCGAACAAGATGTGCTTTTATAAAGAAATAAGAAACATATCGCATAAGTATCATCAAATTCGCCCCTCATGAAGTCCTCTGCTGATTTCTCTTTAAAGCGTTCCCTTATTACATTGTAGGCCGATATTTTACTACAAATATTTCGAATAATTTTTAAACTTGTTAGCGCATAGTGCGGTTATTAGGTAGAATATGGTAGCAGTGAATTTCATAGCGGTTCCATGATTCTCCGTAAGTCCGATCGGAATACAGTCACATGGACTTCGAGCACATGACCAATAAAATGTTAGCGCAAAACAGAAACACTCGTTAGTGTTCTTTTCCTCAGAAGCTCGGATTAGTCGTTGCTTACAAACGTTTTCGTTCTTCCATGAGAAAGGACACCATAACCTCGATTTGCATACGATTAACAACCTTTTACAATGCAATAAGATGGCATTTACCAGTTTGTATCCCTGTTTTATTGACGGCCCAGGGGTGCTGCTATCTGACTATTTGCCAGCATTTGACTGGTCGATATTTTATCACGGATTTGCCCGGGGAGTTTGATACCGATGCATAAACAAAAACACGATGAGAAAGGATGTGTTTTTTCAAGCTGGGCAGTGTGAAGTGCTGTCATCATTTGTGGTATAAAAATGCTGTTTTAGTGGAAAGATGGTATGTTTTCACGTGTCTGCTAAACACGCTTATTACGAAAACACGCCTATTCAAATATATTGAAAACTTTACAACTAAAACAAAGGAAATTTTTCAGATAAAAATTTCTGATATTTTTCATAATTCTGCTCAAAACATAGATTGTGGGTACTCGTTAGAACCGCCTCGCCGAGGCGGTTCTAACGAGTACCCATAATCTATTTTTTTAGCAGAAATACGAATAATAATGTATACCCCTGTAAACCCCATTTTACTATATAAAAGTGGGGTTGAAGGGGGTCAAAATTATATAGGCGTGTTTTCGTAATGGTGATTAGGAGGTAAAATATAATCTGATGACATTGTATACAGTGAGAAGCATTTATTTTTTTCTTTCAAATTTGGATACACTTTTGAATGGTTTCCCGCTTTTGAAGCCTAGAAGCTTAAATATGCAAGCAAAACATTTTTGTGGAATACCTGTCTTGCTTTTAAAGTCCGGTGTATACAGACTGTTATATAATCTTACATATGTATTTATGCAACATAAAGTTTGCTGTGGCATTATACAAATCAAGCATTTCATCAGAGTGAGTGTTTAAAATATCTGCCATGGAAATGGGTATGTTTTTATATTACGCAGTGAAAAGGGTATTTTTTTTTTAAATAAAAACAATAAAATGGTTACTTTTTAAGAGAACACAGCGAAAACGGTATCAATTTTTATTATTTCGAGCACATCATTTAGGGTATGTTTCACAATAATTTGTTCAAGCATCGGTACCAAGCTGACCAGCAAGCACCTCATCCCCTTCCGGGTGGATTTGGCTTAGGAAAAGAGTCGTTAATTTCCGCACTGACTCGGATTCATTATATTAACCGGAATTGGAGAAAACGTACCTTCTACCATGTGATCCCGTGCAGTCTGATCAGAGTTCGTTGTCAGCATGTAGAAACGATGCATCCTTGGTTATCCAAAACGCACCCAGTGAGGTTTCTGTTCAGACCGCGCGAATGCTCAGGCCGATCTGAATCTTGTCTGGGCGCATATTTCCGAAGATACGTTTCTGACGTTTCGGCTCGTATCATGAATGCCTGGATGATATAGTTGAGGTTTATGCTTGCAGACACTGGTCTAAACTTTTCTTGTGATTGGCAAATGCGAGTTCAGCGGGGCTATCTTGTCTTTGAATATTCTTGTTGACACAATGTTTGATTCTTTCTCCATGCACCAATTATATAAATTGAGATGCTTCGGCCTACCAATAAATTCTTAAGACCAAAGCATATATAAGTACAAACAAAATAGATCCAGATGAGATGGCGTATAATAAAGTTTCATAATGAACTATCTCTTCAGGATCTACTCTGTTCGCAACTATATTTTTGACTTTTGACCAAGAGCCCTGTTAAGAACACTGGTTTCGTCCAAACTCAAAGATTAAAAAGTCCATATCAGAAACTGAGTGGTATTAGGGTTAAGGGGAATGGATATAGCTTCAAGGGAAATAGCCCTGATGTGGAAATATTGCCTCGCTTCTCATGGGTAGGTCGGAGGGCTATTTATAAAGGAAATAATTTGCTCTCTCTGGCAGTAAATTCTTTACTTAAAGAAAAGCCTCTGCTTTTGAAAAAAGACTCATTACGAAAACATGCCTGTTCAAATATACAGAAAATTTTATCATCAAAAAATGAAAATTTTCAGATAAAATTTTTTGATATTCTTCATATTTCTGCTCAAAACATAGATTGTGGGTACCCGTTAGAACCGCCTCGGCGAGGCGGTTTTAACAAGTACCCACAACCTATGTTTTTGAGCAGAAATAAGAAAAATAATGTATACCCCTTTAAACCCCAGTTTTACTATAAAAAAGTGGGGTTTAAGGGGGTCAAAATTATATAGGTATGTTTTCATGATGGAAACATTAAGGATGCAACTTTCTGCCTCCTTTTGCAACATGGGGGCACTATATTTCAGGGCCCAGTTGTTCAAGACTTAGCGAAGTCTTTAGCTGACGTAATGTTAGATTTTCTATTTTGAAATTGGCAAAACGTTGATATTTTTGCAGAAAATAGCAAAAGCTACTCACATTTTGCAGCAAAAATATCAATGTATATGAAAATACCTTAGCTACAACAGTTAACAAATTTGTCATTAACGAGCTCGTTAATCTAGCGATGCTTTGAATAACTGGGCCCAGATATTCAGGCCTCGCACCGGAACTTTAAAGCCTATAAAAACGTAAAATTTTGTGTCAGTTTGTGTAAAACTATATATAAGGGTTATTTTGCTCATAAATCCTTTAAAAATCATTATTTTAATATTTTGGGAAAAATAAAGCTGTGTAAAAAGCTATATTAAACGAGTAGGCCACTTGGAGGTTGGTCCAGAGTTAATAAAACGGTTTTCATGCTCAGCTCAGCTGAGAATGAAATTTTCTTTTCTAAAAATGTGCAAATACCAACAACAGTTGGCATTTTCGTATTTATTAGCAAGGAAAGTTTCATGCACAGCTATATGTAGCAAGGAAGAATGGGCAGTTGTAAGTAATTAATTAATATGAAAAAGTTCGTGCTCAGCTGAGTTGAGCATGGATAAAGTTTTAGTTCTCTCTAAGGAACTGATACACATGTTGGATCTCGTTGACACTCATTTTCATAAGAAAACATCTTTTTATGACTGCTAATAAATCCTTAATTACTAACAATTGCATTTTTTTCTTGCTTAACATAGCTGAGCATGCAAACTTCTCTGCTAGTAAATGTGAAACTACCAACTGTTGTTTGCCTTTTTCATAATTATAAGCAGAGAAAAGTTCATGCTCAGCTGAAATGAGCATTTAAAATATTTTATACAATTGGGGCCTGCTTGCTTCCTTTTACACCAGTCACCTTCTACAGAGTAGGCTATTCCAAAAGAAAAAAATAGAATCGCTCCAAAGAGGAGCAAATTCATTCTTTTAAGAAAAGATCTCTTTTCAGAAGAGAGGAAAATATTTTTGATAGGGTTTCAATCTTGTAGACCATGAAATAGGCTTTTTCAAACAGCTGAGCTCCAAATAAAATGGCTAATACTGAGCCATCTCATCAGGATCTACCCTATTTGCCATTCTATTCTTAATTTTCAACTGTCACCTTTTGGCAGAAACGGATATGTACAAATGCAAAAATGGAAGAGTTTATTTCAGAATCTTAATGGTTGAAAGGGGTTAGGATGCAATTTTGTGTCACCTATATGACCTGTATACGTCAAGTCTATTACTCAGATAAGGTACCTTTTTCATTTACTATGATTATAATGATTGATAAGTGTCTTATTGCGCCAAGTAAAATTTAGCTGTTGAAACTCATTAGAAGCGTCTCACGCCGTTTATAATGCTACCAACAAAACATAATTTTTTATGGATAAATAAGGAAATGTTTTATATGGACATCCCTTTTATCTAGAGCTATGTAGGCTATGTCGTTTCCACCATATAATATGGAGAATAGGAGAACACTTCGGCTAATACACGCATAAACACATCTTTATGCAGTATAACAGAGTGACAAGACAAAATATTTAGACGTAACGTCTAAGTACCGGCGCAAATTTTGTTCATGTTTATATAGAGATATCAAACCAGTGTATACTGAAGTTTAATAAATTTTCAATGTAGCAGGTAAAAAAGAACAATAATATGATTCTTGAATGTTTGCTTTTATTAAGCTTTGTGAAAACAAAATAGACATTATAACTCAGTGATTGTTTACTGTCGTGTCAAAGGTAGGACGTGTTCATCCAAAGTCAGTCTTTTAGGTAAGCAAGACTAAAAATATCATCTCGTGCCTTTTCGGACTTAATCGTGAAGTGTTCGGCAATAGCGCCACGAGAATGCCAAATACATGCACAATACTCTATAACAGCGGACGGGGTGACTGTCTTTAGTATAGTAAACTGTCGTATTGGCACCTCGCAATCTTTCTCTATTTTATTATTATTATTTGACTTTGTAATTTTCATATCAAATGTGGCTTAAACATTATTTTTTTCATACCGAATTACACACACACACACACACACACACACACAAAACGGCTAAATGGGCATTATTGCCTCTGCTGTTCATACGCCATATACCATTATAAAGGACCCCGTCTGATTTTCACTTACTGTACTTACCTGAAGTCTAAGCAAACAGTGTGGACACAGAGCAGAATGCGGAGTGATTATAGTCGTTAATGAATGTCTCTCATCTGGCAATTTTAGATAAATAAACAGATAGATGAATGACTTTGTTAACTTTTTGGGGCAAGTATGGTTAGGTGTCAGAATGTTTAGGCCTAAACTATAAAAGTGTGTGCTTCAGGTTACCCAACCCCTGCCTAATTCGTCACCACCGACTCTGAAGTTTATTTTTCATTTTTATTATTTATTTTTATTTTTTTATTTAATATTTTGGGGGGTGGGGGTGGGGGCTTGGGGATTTCCTTGTTCACTATATTGTTTTAATAAAAATAAAAGACTGTTACAGGATCGATCCTGCGACCGTCGATTTAGGTTTTGACTTTGTGGACGACGAACTTTCCATTTGAGCTATCAATGAATAACGTAGTAATACTCAGTCAAACGAAGTCTTTGAACCGGAAAGTACCGAGTGACGACTATTTATATCCGTTACAACCTGCTTCACCTTCACCCTGGATTATTCCAATATTAAAAATACATTGACACGACAGCAAACATTCATCGAGTAATAATCTGCTTATAACACAGTTTGTTTTAAGATTTTTTATATGTGCGCGATCGTCACAAACCGACGTCCCGGCAAATATAAAACGTCCTTAGTGAGCTAATCGAATAGTCTACCATATGTAAAAAGCCCAAGCTATATTAAGAGACCGGTGCGATTCGCGCAGCGGTCAATAAAAATATCAAAAAAGAGTGCATTCGAACTTCAATGGCTGGAACACATTTAGGACCATAGAAACTTGTTCTACACAAAAGTTCGAGCCACTGAGGGTCAGTCATAGCGCCAGGTCAGGAGGCAAATGGGGATAATTTAGGAATGTCTCGATCTTCTGTAAAATAATTTATGTTGTGTGTACTTATTAGAATCGCCTCGATTAGGTGATTCTAATGAGTTAACACAACATACATTTTCATGATAAAATAAGAAAAAAAAATGTTCTGAACAGTTCGCTTAACAATCTTTATCCCCACACAGCCCCTATTACAGTATATATTATAAGATAATGTAACATAGGGTCTGTATGACATAGACCTGTTTCTTTATTTGATTGCACAACGCTGAATTGGCTCTTAGACTGTTTCAGAAGGTTGTCGCCTGACTACTGCTGTCGGTGGTCGGACCCATCATGGTTCATCTTATGATTTTTGTTTTTCTTTTTCTTTTTTCTTAAATTAACAATAATGAGTTGTGATTATTTGTGCTTTTACAGTGATACGTCTAGGTAATTGCCAAAGAGTGCAGACCTAGATCAAATGCCACAGAATGCGGCGCCTGAGCAGGGTTTCCACTTTTTGCTAATAATTAAGCCATTTTTTCCTATCTCACAGCCTGACATACCTAAAATTGAAATTAGACTCTGCCAATATATGTGGAAGAGTCTATTTAGTTACAATGGGTTTATGAGGTAGAGGGCTATTCACGGACCGAACGCGTATTCGTAATTATGAGTTACATCAGAAATTTATGGCGAGGGTTCGATTGAGTAAAACTAGTTTCCCCCCCCCCCCCCTCCCCCCCAGTAGATGTTTCTGCTAACCGATTCAATGTGGTTCCTCTGTTGCATTTCTTCTCTGTTTGTATGTAACTTAAAGCAACTGTCCCGCCGTGACTTGTTATTATAGGGATCAAACATGTTTTTTCATGCATTAACATTCGCCAGGTCCCTTGGGAGGTGTTGAAAACCGAGGCCGAAGGCCGCGGTTTTCGACACCTCCCAAGAGACCTGGCAATGTTAATGCGTTGAAAAACCATGTTCAATCGCTGTTATTGCATCAAAACTGAAAACATTTGCTACATTTCGCATTATTTCTTGCATTGTTTTGGTTCGCCTTTTCACCGATGTCTCGCGAACGTAATTTCCACGGACTATGCTCGTTCTAGAGCCGGGCAGTACACACCTCGTAACGGCAGCAAATCTGTGGCCCCGGTACGATCATATTGAAAGTTGCGTAGCCGTCATTAACAGCCCGTGAATTGGATTGTTAATACACGGCTTTTCGTGGGTTAATGCTCGGCTGTTAATTACGTGCGACAGTGCTTTTTATGCAATAATGTGAGTTCCTCGTCTCTTCTTTTGGAAGGCGGCCTCGGTGGCTCAGTAGGATGCGCGTCCACCTGACGATTAGGAGGTCATGGGTTCTACCCCAGGGGAGTCCAGCAACATTATTTTATAGAGATTGATCTATATTTTCTTCGGTCAATCTCTTCCTTCCGCTGATTCAAGAAAGGCAGTTGTCAGTTTCTGGCGAAGGAAGTACACAAATACTGGTGAACCGCTTAGAGGACTAAGCTTGTCTAGTTAAAGTGTAGTTGGATAAACTGACTGGCTTCGCAAGCTCGCGTCCTTCGATATCCCAACTCGGGACAATATTCACAAATATCAGTGCAATAAACCTATATTATTAACGCAACGGAAGGGAGTGTCTTTTGAATGCAGTTTGGTGGAGGGGAGGAGGTATCACACGATTCTATCCACAGCACAAATGAACAGGGGAATAGCATATCATACAATATTGCTTGTGCGCCCACGGGTGACTCAGATCCACCTTCGCTGGTATTAGTGCCGTGTGGCGGAGGTAGAACGTCTCCCCGTACTTTACCATAGTGCAGATTACATTTCATTTCCTTTGGGATCACTGGGCCTATTGTGGTATATTTGAAAATGGAGTTCTGCTCCTGTACACGCTAGAGGGCGTGAGCAGTGTTGCAAACTTCGCTACTGCTTACGAAGAGTTTCAATAAAACCGAGACTCCCATTTTCTAATCTGTGGTGTGTTCTTTGTTTCCAAAGGCAATCTTTTTTACGTTATTTTATTACACTGCAGCTGGTATTAGTACCGTGTGGCGCCGGTAGAACGTCTCCCCGTACTTTACCATAGTGCAGATTATATTTCATTTCCTTTGGGATCACTGGGCCCATTGTGGTATATTTGAAAATGGAGTTCTGCTCATGTACACGCTAGAGGGCGTAAGCAGTGTTGCAAACTTCATTACTGCTTATGAAGAGTCTCAATAAAACAGAGACTCCCATTTTCTAATCTGTGGTGTGTTCTTTTTTCAAAAGGCAGTCTTTATTCGTATCCACATAATCTAAGCAGAACTTCTGTCGTTCATCTAAAGAAATCGTGTATGTTTGCTTCTTACAGAGCGTGAAGCAATGACGCTGATCAGCCTTCGCATTTGTGGTTGATTTTTGATTTGATAATTGTCCCTGAGGTTATAAAAAAAATTTCATGCTCAACTCAGCTGAGCATGACGTTTTTTGTTGCTAATAAATACGAAAACGCCGACAATAGTTGTTATTTTCCTTTGTTTTTTATTATTATTTAAAACACAGAAAAAAAAACATGTTCAGCTGTGTGACAAATTTCATGCTCAGCTGAGTTGAGCATGGAAAAAAATAACCTAGGGGATTGGTTTGAAGTACAAATACAAGTTGTCTTTTTTTTTTTAAGTTAAAGTAAAATAGTTGGGTTTTATCATCATAGTGGTTTTATTTAAATCTGTTATTTCTCTAATTATTTTAACAGTTATTAATTGTTTAATGCTTAGCCGGCTGAGTCAAAATTCAGCAGGCGACATTTTGATTTTTTTTTTTTTTTTTTTTTCCTAGAAAATAGGCATTTGCATTGATAGACAAAATACATGTGAAGATACCCAGAAAATGTCACATTCAGGAAGCATCCTCCTGAGGCACCAAAAGAACGAGCGATATTGACAACACAAATACCACACATCAAACCACAGACGTACAAAAAAGAACATTACAAGAACAAGTCTATTCAAATAGAAATTTTTACCTCCCAAAATTGGAAATTTTCAGTTTTCTGTTCAAAACATATGAGTATTGTGGGTACTCTTAGAACCGCCTCGGCGGGGCGGTTCTAACGAGTACACACAATCTATGTTTTTGAGCAGAAATAAGAAAATAATGTACACCACTGTAAAACCCAGGTTTACTATATAAAATTGGGGTTTAATGGAGTCATAATTATGTAGGCATGTTTTCGTGATGAACTGCAGCAGAGGAAATATCTTGAAACTGCCAGTAGGAAAATTCGGGAGGGGGGAAGCTGAAAGTAGTTTTACTCCAGCGAAACCTCATGAAGTCACGCGGAAGTTTATTTTCTAGGAAAGATAAGAAAATCTTAAAGAGACAATATGCATGAAATGTCAAAGCCGATTTTCTAGGAAAAACAAATAAAAAAAAAAGCTGTCGTCTGCTAAAACAGGTCAAGGTTAAGGGTCAATCTCGAAAATGGTACACCGTTTTTTAAAGAGACATAACCGTCCATTGGCTTTCTCGTTTCAATGTCGATATATGTCCAATGATCTGTGCAATATAACGGCATATTGCTTTGGGTTGTCCGTATCAGAACCTATTTAGCAGCTTATTCCTTTATGTCGTCGTGAAAGAGAGAGAGAGAGACAGACAGACAGAGATATTATTTCTTCTTCTGATATGCATGTTTTCAAAGCGAGAAGAAAGATGACTGTCAAAATTGTTCTGATTCCCGACGAAAAAGAGGTCTCCTCTAAAAAGACAGGAATTTGCTCCCTTTGGATGAAAATGCTTTCCTCTTGGATTAGATTACTTGATACATGATTGAAAGGAAAGCAAATAGGAACCCAAATAGTAATCATGCTTGAGGAATAAAAGGTGTAAAATCTATCTGGTGTATTCTGTCCCCTTAGAAGTCTAGGGAATGTACTGCACAATGTTTCTTACGATACGTCTGTATTTAAATTTTGTGGAGCATGTACTTATTTTGCATTCTTATTTTATTTTTGACACACATCGACTTGTTAATAAATCGTATTACGTAAATGTGTTATAGTTGTGTTATTAGGGGCCTCATGGGAGACTGACCGCCTCACCCAATAGTGTCACCCCCCCCCCCCACACACACACACACATTAACCCTTATCCTGCTGAACCCGGATATACCCTGCCTTTGCGAACAGTGTAGATCCAGATCAGTTTGCTTCTTCAGAAGACAACTGATCTGGGTCTGCACTGTTTGGCATTCAGTATGTGAAGTTATGTCAACAATCTGGATTAAGTAATCTGATTGGCTGACAGTTAGAAATGGGCGTGGCATCTTAATTTATTCAGCATGACAAGGGTTAATATTCTATAGGTAAAACTACAGTGGCGTAGCCAGAACGGAATTACTTGGGTAGCTTCAAGCGAAAAGGTGCTTTTTAGTATGCGCAAAATGTGCGGATTTACATCATCTTGCACATGCGCAAAGTCTCATCCAAACTAGCGCTCTCCATTAAACATTCTATAGTATTTAGTGATGCTCTTTGAGGACAGCAAAGGCCCTGATCAGACTATGCGGACGCTTAAGCTGAACTGGACTTAGCTGTCCGCGTGTGGCCAGAAAACACTTGCTTGCATGGCCGGCCATTTTTTACCCACACACTGGAAAACTCTTAAAACAAGAGGCTCATGATGGGACACGACTTACTCACCTGACTGAAACAGCTATCGCATATAAGCACATATGTAATCAATATCGTGGGTGGTATTTCCAAACAATTTAAATTAAACAGTTGTCCATACGTATAAAAAGGTCAAAGATCAGCAAAGAATTCTACTGATACAAAGCTGGTAGATTTCCCATCCACGATGCTCTACACTAATATTCAGTTGCAATGCTTTCTTGGCTCTGAAGAAGATTTTTAAAATGGTTTTCAACATCTATGACTGTGATGGCCATCTGGGTCACTCAAGCATAACATCTAAACCCAGTTCAGTTCTCCTTTGATTAAAGGCCCATCTAGTAAAAACGGCCTCGATGTCTGACGAAACTGTGTTAAATTTTTCATGAATTATACAGCCCAGGAGGAAGGTTGGATAATCCGCGGGGTATTTGTTTATTCTGAATGAAGGGTTTTGCTACTCTAATCATATATTGTAAGGTTCAAGCATTTGTCTTTGATGCCTTTTGAAAAATTTCCCCTTTACAAATATTTTAGGAAGTATTTAATCTTCCTGTAAAAAGGTAATGATCAACCTGAGATCAGTATTAGAACAAACTTGAAATGTTGTTCTCAAAGATCTGGGCCCGGTTGTTCAAAGCGTCGTTAGCTTAACGAGCTCGTTAAGGGTCATTTCGTTAACTGTTTTAGCGGATTCAGTACACAATATTCTGATATTTTATGCTGAAAAAAAATGTGAGTAGCTTTTGCACTGCAAAAGCTACTCACATTTTTTCAGCTAAAAATTTCAGCATATTTGGGTATCACTCGATGTAAATTTTAACGAATCGTTAACTAACGACTTCGTTAGTTTTGAACAACTGGGCCCTGGATAATAAGTTTTTTTTCCTGTGTTAAACATATATAGACACGGACTCGTCTTGGTCGAAAGAGCCTGACTATTTTAACCAACTGCAATCTTTCGTTAACTAAAAGTGTTGTATAAAATTTGGTTCAACCATTTCTCTTTGAAATATTTTGAGAAAACGATTTTTCAATATTATGCCCATATAAATGTATTGGGAAGCAAATTTGACATTGCTGTGAAAATGGCAAAAGGTCAACCCAGGATGTGATTTGAACAAATCCGATAGACAATGAGTCCCCTACCCTTTCCTCTCTAACCACTCCCTCCACCCACACCCACACACCCGACTCTCGGGGACAAAGTTTTAATTATAACTAAAGTGTTTTGTTCATATAGCATAATTTTCAACCAAAAGTCTTCTACTTATTTTGAGAGAAAAAAATGATTTTTCACAATGTTTGCCATATAATGCAAAACTGGGTTTGCCATAAAAAAGTATTGCTCAACCTAGGATCATCATCTAAATAAACTCGGAATACCTTGAGTAATGGACGATATATACAAAGATTCAGTCGCGAAGCTTTCTTGGTTCTCGCGGAGAAGCGCTTTAATTTTTTTTTTTTTTTTTTTTTTTTTTTTTTTTTTTTTTTTTTTTTTTTTGTCGCATATGGGCATCGCAACCATTTTGTTCAACGCCAGTAGCAGAACCTTTTGAATTCATTCTCAATATCTCTTTAACAGAAACCCCCAAGTAAAAGTGGTGAAAATAAATGGGCAATCAATTTTGTAGACTTTCTACCATTTATATACAAGGGAGTCAACTGTTGTGATTGCAAACCCTATCTGCTCTCCCGCACACAAAGCTCCGTCTAAAAACGGTCTAACAGGAAAACATTTGACCCCTTAAAAACGCATCTGCTTTAAAAGGGAAAACAAAAAGATAAAAAGATTAGGCTTTTTTTCAATATGAGACAAAATAATTTGAACAGAATTGCCTTGTTTGAAAGTGTGTCACTGTCCCTTAGATTAATCATTACATTAAAAGACTGTTACAAGCGTGTGCTTCAGCGATTCTTTGCTTTTCATGCAAAACTCTCAAAATAAACAGTTTATTTGATTCTTGGAAATCACGTTTGACCAATGCTTGTTTTGATTTTTTCCCTGCAATCATGTACGAAATGATAGTAGTAAAATAAACAGCAAGAATGGATCCTAAAACTACATGCAGCTTGAACATACTCAATTAACATTATCCTATATTCAGATAAATAAGGAGCCCTAAAGAAATGCATGAGGATATAGGACGCCAAATATCAGCAGCCTTGTAAACAAATGCGTTTTCTGACATATCAGAATATTAACTTTACGCAAATTTATATCACAGTATACGCACTATCTGGGTCAAATGTTTGCATTTTCAAGCACATATTTGGAAGCTTTATTTATGTAATAAATACAATGCTTAAGCGTAATCAAAATTATACAATCTCTAATATATATAAATACAAAAATATGTTGAACTTCACTTTAGATAGATATTCATAATGAAAGTTGTTATATCAGTGTGTGTGTGTGTGTGTGTGTGTGTGTGTGTGTGTCCGAAACGATATTACCAGAAAGGACCCATACAACCCTCTGGAAAAAAAAACAACAAAAAAGAATAAAAAATAAAAATAAAATAAAAACAGAACAATAAAAAAAAAGGGGAACTACCTTTGTGGAATCCGTTTCTTTCAGCATCCAGGAGAAACCTGGACAGGAACTCTACATACAGTTAGCAGTGAACGCTTTGTAGATAAATGTTAACTTTAAATATACATCGTGTATTAAAATGAAATGGTTTTGATAGAGTACATATTGCAGCAGGTATCCTCAAATATACTCTATCAGTCACACTTCCTTCAATGGAAACAGTATATTAGTATAGGACAGTCTATAGCTAACTGAACTGTAGTACTATGAATGTTGATTGGTTCGTATCACAAGATTGTTATACCTGTTTTATCACAGACAACTAAGCAGTTTAAAACGACTACTTGCCTCTCTTTACCAACTGTTCGCTTCACTCAGTGCTAAAAACAAAATATATATGCGAAATAGTGGGGTCCCCGTGGTCAAGTGGATTTGTACTATTTCAACTGAAGACACATGTCTCTTCGTGTGGATTCAAATTCTTACTCCGGAACATATATCTATCTATATAGTTTTATTTATCATTTTTTTTATTATTATTATTTTATTTCTTATTTAATGTGAAAGGTTTCTTTGTAGCTATTTTTGTGTTGTTTCAGTAAACGTTAACAGTGAAAATATTCTTATTAATAATAGTGAAACTATGGTATTGAAATAATAATAGTAAGCTGCGACCTGAATTCGGGTAGTTCCCAACGCTATCTTTCTATAGTTGTAAAACTGAGTTTCAGCGTCTTAGTGAGTTTACGAATACTGGAGCAGATGACCTACAGATTTATTTCACTACTTGCAAATCCTTTGTCTACAATGTGCACTGAAGTGTCGACAGCAATATAAATTTATAATGCATAGACATGCTAGAATCTGAAACTATTCTCATCACGGGTGCACGAGTTATAATAAATGTACCAAATCACGTTGACCTTAATGATGCGTTTACAAATAAGCAGAATAAAAGAACAGTCTCTGCTCAAATATGGTATGTTCCATTTTCTCATGCTCCGGCTACGCTTAAGCGCAAAGCTTTCCATAAGCGTGGTTCAACGGCTCATATGCTAATAGCCGTCTGGACCCAGATAGACGTGCGCATTTGTGCAGTCTAATCTGGGTTTTCTCTGTTCACCAATATGTACTTCAATAGCGAATCATTAAATTCGAAGGGAAGATCCTGATTCCATGCTGCGAGCGGGCAGCTAATCTTTGCCTTCGTTGTTCGCATATGCGTGAAGGTTCGAATAAGCGTGGTTCAACGGCGTCGGACAGTTACTGAAATACGGCAAATTAAGGACTGTATGTTTTATACATTTACCAATACCAGCTTCTTGTTTGCGTAGGTATGTAATTCTCATTGCAGCTCTCTTAACAACTGTATTTACCATAAATACTCGGACACATCAGTGCCTTCAATTACTATAACTATTCTGATATTTGGACAAAATAAAAAAAAATGTTCAGCAAGCCCGCAATCGCCGAACATATTATTTTTAACCGGAAGAAGAGAAGGGGTCGATATGTCGTATGGTCATAGTGGTGACACAGATAACCATAAGCGCAGTCTTGTCAGGTTATCTCTTTTTGCCAATATTTTTGTCACTTTCAGCAATTCTTTATGTGGAAAGAGTAAGACCCTGATCCGTGGATTCAAATCCTTACTCCGGCATATTTATCTATCTATTTATTTTTATTTTTATTTTTTTTTTTATTTTATATATTTGTTCTTATTTAATGTGAAAGTTTTCTTTGTAGTTATTTTTGTGTTGTTATGTGTTGTTTCAGTAAACGTTAACAGTGTAAATATTCTTATTGATAATATTGCAGTCTTTGTTTGTGTTTTAAGAATTAATTAAAAAAAAAAAAGCATACTTAGTCTTATTTATAGAGCCCTATTTACACATCATTTCCTGGGTATCGCATTGGTAGTTCACAACGATGTCCTTCTACATTTATAAAACCAAGTTTCAGCGTCTTAGTGAGTTTACTAATACTGGAGCAGATGACCGACAGTTTTATTTTATTACTTGCAAATCCTTTGTCTACAATGTGCACTGAAGTGTCGACAGAATTTTAAATCTATAAACGATAGACATGCTAGAATCTGAAACTATTCTCATCACGGGTGCACGAATTATAATAAATGTACCAAATCATGTTGACCTCCCTGGACTTTTCTCTTACCTTTTTTTTTCATATGTGGCTTTTGTTTTGTCACTGTTTTTTTCTTTATCTCTTCTTCTTTTGGTACCTCGGTCAAGCTGTTCTTTTTCAATTAAATGTTGTTTTCATATGTTTATAATTAATGTGCCTAAAATACTTATTTTTCAATACCTTGAACAAAATTAAGCGGCATTTTATATATTTCTTCTAGTAAAGGCACTAATATTTGGAAACAGACACCGAAGGTATGTGGCTTAGACATATTTCATTGCCAAGGGTCAAAACTGCGCATCGGACATTCCCTGACAGAATGTAAGATTTACATCCCTTCCACTAGAGTTTTTTTTTTGTCATGAAAATGACATACAAGTGTTGTATGTACCTCGTGAACAAAAGTATATTTCATTCGAGGCTTGGCCACTCATGAAATATACATTTCTTAACTTCACTCAATGAAATAGAAAGCATATTCACGATCGAACATGAATATCTTCTCCTTCGCGGAAATACCCCGGGCTGAATGGGAAGTTGTTAAACAAAACTTTTCCCTTTTATATGTATTTTACCTTTTTTGCAACTATCTTTTTATGGTACGCTATCATGATTTAAATAGACAAAAGTGCCAACAAATTGTATAATAAAACCTTTTATTACAACTATTGTTAAAAAAAAACAAGTCATTAATATCTTAAACAGCAACAAACATCAATGAAACTTTATAAACAATGTTACATTTCTATATATGCAGACACACCCTCTCTCTCTCTCTCTCTCTCTCTCTCTCTCTCTCTCTCTCTCTCTAAATGTACATTATATATTTACATGTATTTATTTTATATGCAGCTTCGGTATCTGCAGTGTTTATCAGAATCGCATCTTATCGTTTCTCTAAAAATAGTTCGATTGACAGAAAAGTACGAATTAAGCAACTGGTCTATTTTTGTGCTATCTTTTCTAACAAAAACAACAACAAAAAAATGAACACGGATATCACGACTGGCTCGTAGATGCAATCTGTAAATTCGGCTATCAAGATGGAAACCTTCTTATTTTAAATATCAGAATTGCATCACATTCAGCAAATCTTCCAATCAGTTCTCAGTTTGAAAGATAAAAAAGTTTCCTCGATTTTTTTCCCTCTTCTTTGATAACTTACAGAAAATTAAAAACCCTTAAAGTGCAAAGCGCGACTGTAGCAGATGACATAATGCTTTCTTTCATTATTTGTCAAAAAAAAACAAGACTTGGCATTTCATGTGAATCGTCTGCCATGCAGACGATTCACAAGGAATGCCAAGTCTAATTTTTCTCTGAAATGTGCCAAAACGTCCAACTGTCATCTGCTGCAGTTGTGATTAGCATTTTCAGGGTATCATTAGATATGATACTGCAAAACGGCGATAAGGATTTTCGCTGAGGATTTTTGTTTCTTTTACAAACGTATGAGTCGAATCACAAAAAAAAAAAAAAAAAAAAAATATGGTTGAAGGCTGCGTGAACAGTCAACACACTACTTTAAACTCTATCTACTGGGACATGATCCCGTAAGTAATGATACATGTACAGAACCAACAGGCTCTCACTGGATTGCTCCTGATCAGGGTTCATTACGAAAACATGCCTATTCAAATATACTGAAAATTTTACCACCAAAAAATGAAAATTTTCAGATAAAAAATTCTTATATTCTTTTCATATGTCTGCTCAAAGCATAGATTGTGGGTACTGGTTAAAACGGCCTCGACGAGGCGGTTCTGACGAGTACCAACAATCTATGGTTTTGAGCAGAAATAAGAAAATAATGTATACCCATGTAAACCCAAGTTTTACTGTATAAACGTTGGGTCTAAGGAGGTCAAAATTATACAGGCATATTTTTGTGATGTAAACGTTTACCACTCAGCCAGTAATTTTGTGTTATGCCTCATTAATTAGTTTATATTATGGTAAATCAAGAAATAGACAGCGCCTCCTTGCAATTTGATCAAATCTGCTCTTGACATTTTGTTTTATTTCTCACGGGCTTTTGCGAGCAGACTGCATGTATGCAGAGGCTAAGCTAAGCCTTAATGATTCGCATTATTAACCTTACACTCACTGGGCTAATTAAGCATATGACAATCTAGTGACACCAGGCCTGTACGCAGACTTTTGAAATGGGGGTGCGAAAATGTAGCTATTCTGAAAAGGGGGATGCAAATGCTAAGAAAATGACGATTTGGGGGCCAAAATTAGAGATGTTAAGTGAGTTTGGGGTAAAAAACTGTATAATTTTGAAGTAATTTGCCCCCAAAGGGGTGTGTGTTTGCCCCCTCCGCCCCCCCCCCCCAACATGAACCGGCCCCCGGCACACACACACACACACACACACACACACACACACACACACACACTACGCCCCTGCGTACGGGCCTGGATAATTTAACATATTTTATGCAAGTTATCCCAAAGGGAGCAAATTCTTTCCTTTAGGAGTACCCACCCACTGAGAAGGCAAACTTTTACATGTCGCAAACTTTTACACGTTATTTCCCTTGGACGCGTATGCACTCTCCTTAAAGAAACGTTATGGAATGGCAACTGGAGGGATGGGGTGGGGAGGGGGATAACCAATATATTTCATTATATTTCGAACAGGAGAACTTGCTAATTTATGCAGTATGGCCATTCTTCACCAGGAGTATTTTCACAATTCTCTCAGCAAAATTTAGCAGATGACCAGTTGGTGATATTTTCGTCTTTCCCCAGAAAATAGGGTTTAAAAGTTCGTGCAAACTGTCCAGCTGAGACAATTTGTAAGAAATATTGGCCTTCTTTTCAAAATTGTCTTTTGAGAAGAAAGGGCCTGTTCTATTTACGGGGCAATTCAGGGCTTTATTTCAAAAGCTCTGCTGCCTTTTAAAGTCAACAGGTTAGTATGACTTGTAAAAGGTTAATGTCTATATTTACGTTTATGTAGTATCATAATTCCGTCTGGTTCTAAGGTTCCATAACTTCCAGTACCGTCAAAACATCGTGAACATGGCACCCCAGTAAGCCTTCTACATAAATCTATAGCGGCCGTTATCGGGATAGCTGACGGGCCGAGAACGGCCAGCTATAGATTTATGTAGAATGCTAGCTGGGACGTAACAACATAACGTAGTGTTCCTGTGTGACATCATATCCTGTTCTACTGCTGACGAAAAAAGCGTGCTTTCTTGGTATGAATTCAGTGAGTCTTATGGTATGCTTCAAACAGAGTTATTAACAACGGATTCAGTTTTCGATGCTTGTGATTTGGTTTTTGAAATCATTGAATGGGATGTGCTCGATGTTGATAGTGACGTGGAATCCTGGCGAAGTGTCATGATCTTGCCACAGACGACAGTTAAGAGTTCCTCCCGGAAACGCCTCCCGCTGACGCAATATAACAGGAAATTGATGGAAGAATTTATGATGATGCCAAGCTTGGTAATGGCGAACGCTTCACTTACGATTCTTCTGTTTCCCTGAAAACACAATATTTTAGAATTGAGTATGAATTTTTACGCACGCTGACCATAATCTTCGATGTCCGCCTGGAGACGCTTTGGGGTCCTTGCCCCACCCACAGTGGGTCCTTGGCCACCTACAGAGTGCCCTGCGCAGGCTGATCTAAGTCTTCGATTGGCGCACATGCAATCTTGTAGAAAGTGCTGTGCCCCGGACTGCACCTTAACATTTACCACCCTGTGAACAAATTCAGCAGACGATAAATTTATGGTAGTTTTTATTTTTATTTATTTATTTATTTATTTATTTTTTTTTTTTCTGATTGCTACCAGAAAATAGGATATGAAATCAAATCCAATTTTCTGGGAAATATAAGAAGAATATTCAAAATGTTCTGCTGAAATACTACACAGGATTTTGAGCGTTTGAATAGCAGATTGTGATATGTCAGATGTTTTTGCATTGTCCGTTCTTTTTATTATATTTGATCAACAAACGAACAGGGGCGGGTCCATGATATTTAATGCTTTGCATGCTGAGTAAAAATTTCAACAGACGACATTTTGAAATATTGTTCTTGTTTTCCTAGAAAATTGGATATGGTACTTCATACAAATTGTTAGGAGACAATTTGTATGAAGTGTCATATCCAATTTTCTGGGAAAACAAATGAATATATCACCAGTTTGTTTTCTGCTGAATCTGCCCATAGCGTAGTAAGTGTTATATATTAATAGGAGTTCAGACTTTCTGACGTAGGTGAGTTCGATTTGATCAAATAAGCATACGTATGCTTTGTGGCCGAAAAAACAGGCCTGAGCAAACAGTGTAGACTAAGATCAGACGCCACAGAACGCGGCTTCTGATCCGGGATAAACTTTTTGCCACTCATCAAGCAATTTTACGTAATGAAATCAACATGTTGAGATTTTAGGAGCGTATAAGGTAAGACTAAGTAGTGCGACTATTTAGGATACATTTAATATCAAATTAATACCTAATTACCCATAAAAATGAAATTTTCGATCGAGGGTTGGGACTCCAATGACGCCCCTAAAACCCTGATGGATCCACCCAGAGACAAAGAAAGAATAGTTTTGTCGCTAAATAATGGCACAGAACACCGTCATAAGGAAACGTCAGTAAAGCCCCAGGATAAGTGTTTCATGTTGGAAGTTTTACAACATTAGCCGAAACGTGGCAACTGTATCTTCGGACAAGTGCGCCTCGCGAAGACTCGAATCAGCCAGCTCATTTTTTTATCAATGAGACAACTCAGTGAGTTCCTGTTTGCTTTCCAGTATACCAAATCCCTTCTGAAAAAGGGTCTATCCTAAAAGGAAGGAAGTTGCTCGCATATATCCAGTCCCATTAATTTTCTGGCTCTTCCTATTTATTTATTTATGTATTTATTTACTATTTATTTATTTTGATAAGCAAATCGGGGCTCACCGTTTTCAGCATGAAGAAACATTGAACAATACATTGAAAGGCGATGAGAACCAAGAAGATGCAGGTCACCGTCAACAGAAGTTTCGTCATCTGCGCCTCCGACTTCCTTGCTTTGGTCTTTCCCGCCTCGCCTCGTTTTGATTCCATGTTTCTGTTTACATTCCGTACTTGACGAATTATCAGCATATTAAGGATAAATATACTGACGACGGGAACCAAGACCAGAAACATACAGTGCACCTAGAACTCATACATCTGACTACCATGCGTGCTGCCAAATTCTGCAAAGCAAATAAAAACAAAAGGAATGAATTTCAAAGACATATTTAAATTGAAATTTGCAGCAGGACAAACATTTATCTTTTTAAACATGAATAAAGGTGGTATAGATAGAGTAAATGTCAACTAATAAAACCGAATTCGGACGCACTTTGTGTATCAAATACCACACACAGTTCAGTGCTCCGTTATATAGTGTTCATATCCGGTCCCTGACACATGTACATATATTTCACATAATTATCTATATTCTATCAACACCTTGATGAGAAAAAGATGATGGGTCGGTACAAACAGAAAGTGACAAAGATGATGGGTAGCTACAAACAGAAAGTGACAAACAGAAAGTGACAAAGATGATGGGTAGCTACAAACAGAAAGTGACAACGGTAATAGGTTGCTACAAACAGAAAGTGACAAGATCCTGGCTTGCTACAAACAGAAAGTGACAAAGATGATGGGCCACTACAAATAGAACGTGACAAAGATTATGGCTCGCTACAAACAGAAAATGACAAGATCATAGCTCGCTACAAACAGAAAGTGACAAAGGTTATGGCTCACTACAACAACAAAGTGACAAAAATGATGGATCGCTAAAAACAGAAAGTGACAAAGATGATGGCTTGTTACAACAAGAAAGTGACAAAGATAATGGCTTGCTACCAACAGAAAGTGACAAAGATTATGGCTCGCTACAATAAAAAAGTGACAAATATGTCGGCTCGCTACAAACAGAAAGTGATAAAGATAATGGCTCGCTACAACAAGAAAGTGACAAAGACGATGGCTCGCTACAAACAGAAAGTCAGAAAAAAAGAAATCCTATGACAAAACTAACTTGGTCTGAGCCAGATACGAGTTTGGTGCAGCACAAAATTTCTTGAAAGGATTAAGGATTGAACCATCAATTTGTCTACACTTCTTTTCATTAATTTTGACTGCCCTAAGCCCTTTTATCCCTGAGCTTCTGAAGAGGACTCTGCCACTCTTGAATGTCCAGTGACGCAAACTTAGGATTTAAGTCTAAAGCAATAAAAATAAGAAATCAAATGGCAACTAGTGAAGCTCAAGATGAGACCGTTTGTTACAATCCGTCTTATTCTGATCTACACTGTTTGCATATGTATTTGCTTAGGTCTGCCGGGCTGAAAGGGTGTTGCGTTGTTCGTTATTTGGTGTATAATTTATTTTCATCTGTACCATTATCATGGTCGGCAGTGTCGCCTCGACACATGTGAACTTTACGGGCTGTTACAACGGAAAATCTAGAAATACTTTTTTGTATATTTTGCTTCGATATGGTCGATATCGACAAAAAAAGTGGAAGTAAAGAGAAAATTTTCATCATTGTGTGCAGCTGTATTATATTTCTCCATCTGAGAGATGTATTGTTTTTGTCACTGACGTCTGTTTATTCGTCCATATAAGTCAAATCACTGAAGCGTGAATTACGCCGACTGTCACCTCATGGCACTATTTTTAATAAATGTAACAAGAAATTTCAGAGAATTTACGAGCGTGTGTCCCCGCTCTTTAAAAATCATCCAAAAAGACCAGGTTAACAATGTATCTAAGTAACAGTGTGAAAAAGTCAATATGAGGACTATATCCAAACTATATGCACATCTTCAGAGCAGGTAGAACATTCCTGCAAGGTTTCATAAAGATCGGCTGTAACCTGTAGGAGCAGTTGCGCAGACAAGACACCCACTCTATGTATACTATTAAGGCAACAAATGACCAAAGTTCCAATTTGAAGAAAAAATGGAAAAAAAAATCTTAGGTTTATGTCCAAACAACATGCGCATCGCTTTAGACCACCCACTCTATGTATACTATTAAAATGATTAGGTTCATAACTATAAACTTAATCAGAGGATTATGTCCAGATCAAATGCACATCTTCAGATCATGCAGAAAATTCCCGCAAAGTTTCAAAAAAGATCGGTTTAAACCTGTAAGAGAGACAACCACTCTATGTATATTATTAAGGCAAACAAAGTTCACAATTTGAAAAAAAAAAAAAAAAAAAAAACATGACAAAAAATTAATCTGAGGTTTATGTTCAAACTACATGCAGATCTTTATATCATGTAGAAAATGCCTGCAAAGTTTTTTTTTTTTTTTTTTTTTTCCTTGAAAAAAAAAAAACAACAAAAAAAACAACAACAACAAAACACTGTAGGTTGAGTTGCGCACATATGATACATGTATGTACTATCAGAAAAGGACGGAAAAACGGATCTCGGAACTATGAAAAAACAGAACCACGGAAGCGCAAATACTATGCTCCCCCTATTTTCTCTGAAAAGGCGGTGGACAATAAAGATGACAACTGTCCGAATACAGAGGTATTTCTTTTTCCTACAGTCGAGCTAAAACTTAACTATTCTAACTATTCTACTTGTCGACCTAAAATGTAGAAATTTCTACATTCCTACATATTGCGTTATAACAAGGACAATTTCTTTCAGTAGATAAATTGATGCAGTGGATATACATTCTGCAAAACAAACAAACAAGATTTTGTAGGGGCAGTGCGTTTGTTTGTCTTTGCATTTTAGTACTTATTTCTTTTATACAAGAGTCTTGCTTTTAGAATTTTAAATACTTCTTGATTACTTTTATAATTTTTCCTTTCCCATGTAACTATTATAAAAAAATCACATTTTTGTCCAATAATTTATCAGTTAAGAGGAATTGATATATTTTAAGGAGAGACAACTCTATCAGAATTGTTTCGCTGCCTTTTTCCTTTTAGGGTAGACCCGTTTTCAGAACGGGCTATATGTGTAGGATCGCAAGCAAGAAGTCTAAATAGATATGCCCTTTGTACAGAATGGTTGAAAATCTGCCAGTTATGTTCAACGCCCTTAAATCAAAAACCTCGTAAACGATGTCTATGAACATACTCATATCGGCGTCTCTCTCTCTCTCTCTCTCTCTCTCTCTCTCTCTCTCTCTCTCTCTCTCTCTCTTGTCGTAGCTACGTCCTAGGTATAATAACAACTGAAAAGCGATGCTCGAAAGAATCGATTTCATACCAGTGAATTGGTGGAAAAAAATCATTTACTTCCCGACGAAACAAAACACCTGATGAGGTGCATTACTTGCGGTGAAACCCAACACAAGAGGTACGAAAATAATCTCGTTCACGTTATTTTTCTTATTATTATTATTGCATTTATTATTATTGTTATTATTATTATTATTATTATTATTATTATTATTATTACATTTTAAATAGGTACTATGGATAAAAACAAATTAAAACAATCAAAATTAGCACCCGAGACAAAAAAAAAAAAAAGAAGAAGAAAAACAGAAGAAAAAAAAACATGATTATAAGATGGATCGAATTCGGGACATGTCATGACCGGTTAATTGTTTAACTATGCTCCAATATACACTTCAAACCGCAGGTGAAAACCAACGCGTACTTTTTCAATCAAGCACAGCCCGTAACCCGGAAGTTGAAACAGCTGTCGACTTTTTTGGGTGCAGTGAACTAATTATTTTTCCCATAGAGCTCCATGATAGTAATTCCACCCTTTTTGGTGGTGAAGGGTTCATTTCAGGGTATGACTGGGCTTATAAATTTTATTTTAATTCAAAGACCAGGCTTAGCACAGCAAAATAAACAAGGAAAAATACCACCATCACCAGCACTTTCTGGGACTTTTTGGAGGCTGGATGTAGCAACCCCTCCATTGGCAGGTATCAAAAATTGAAACTTTGCAATTTCAGCACTTCTTGTTTGGGCTCCAGCAAACACACACAGAAACGTTTATTTCTTTGAAACAATCAAACAATTACACACAGATATTTTTTTCTTCAAATTAGAATGATGAGTTTTAATTCATCTTTATTATTAACCAATCACAGGTCGCCTTACACAAAATAACTACCCCTACACCTTTTTGCACCAATCAGCAGTCCTGTCACAAATGGTTCACTATGCCGTTTTTTTTTTTTTTCCGTAGCAACCCATTTTACAATGACCCTCGACCTCGATCAGCCTACTACAGATGGGTGAGAGATAAACTTGACAAAAAGTGCACTAGAGTTGCACAAGACCTGAGATGGGTGTGCACATTACTTTGCCCTAATTCTGAGACACATGTGCACGATACTTTGAGAACCAAGTGCACTAGACTGTTTTGAGCTAGAGATAGAACTAGCGCTAGAGCTGCCCTCTGACCTCAAGTGATGTGCACAAGGAAGTTCACTTTTAGTGTTTCAGTTTACTGTACATGTATGTATCTAAAGCTTGAGTATAATTTCTTATAAGCCAAAAATCGTAAGAGTTAAGAGATGATTAAATAAAATTTCTCCTCCATGATTATTCTCTCTCTGAAAGAAAAAAAGGTAAAAATAAAAAAAAAGGTATTTATTTATTCATTATTCACATTATTATACTCTCTTTCTCTCTCACACACACACACACACACACACACACACACACACACACACACACACCAATAGACATATTTATTTATTTATTTATTTTACTTTTTTATTTATTTTGTCTCAGATATGGAATCTTATTTATTTATATTTTTCATTGTGTATGTATCTTAATCTCTTTCTTTCTTTTTTTCTCTCTCTCTCTCCCTCTCTCTCTATTGTTTATTAGAGACAGAGTTATTTTACAATTTATTTATTTATCTATTTTGTCTCAGATATGGAATCTCATTTTTTATATATTTTTCATTGTACATATATTTTAGTATATCTCTCTCTCTCTCTCTCTCTCTCTCTCTCTGTTTATTTGAAACAGGGTTATTTTATAATTTATTATCTGTAAGGTTGTTCATGTGCCAAGCGAAATCTAAGCTCAACCTGCGCATTCTGGCCTGAGTCTTCACAGGGGCACATGCGCAATTTTACAGGAAATTATGTGTCGTGGCTCATTGATTTTTGGGTAGATTGGTGTTTGGCAAACAGTACAGACCCAGATCAGACGCGGCAGAACAGTTCTGCGGCGTCTGATCAGGGTCTACACTGTTTAACTGGCTTTTCTAGGTACACATATAAATTCTTGAAATTTCTGTGTCCCACTTAATGTGTCGAAGAAAGATATACAGTTCACTTTTTGCTCAAACATTATGGTAGTGGATACTCGTTAGAACAACCTAAAAGACACATTTTTTTCCTTCTTTGGCTAGACCCCCTCTCTTGATCAGCCCCAATATACAGTCCTAATAAGAGAATGCATATCAAAGGCTTATCTTATCTGAAAGATTATGGGGTGATTGTAAGGATATTAATTCTCCTTAGTTGGGGCTTATTAGGAGTAATTCATATAATTAAGAAGCATTCAATATGTTTCATTGGAACCAAATAAATTTGCAAATTACGCATTTATTTTTTTTATTTGTATTTATTTATTTATTTATTTCTTCTTCTTCTTCCCCTTCTTCTTCTTCTTATTATTATTATTATTGTTTTTGATATATTTTCCAAACTACAAAATTGTTGTTTTTTCTTGCATTGTGAAAAAAATATTTATATATATAAATAAACGGAATAGAATATTTATTTATTTATTTATTAAAGTAAATAAGAACACTTCACAAACTGAATCCAAATCCAACTGATGAAGTACTAAATAATAAATCTGATAGGAAAATTAAAAATAATTGTATCCAAAAATGTAAATATTTATAAATCTGATAGGAAATTTAAAAATAATTGTATCCAAAAATGTGAATATTTATTTTTTGCATTTGCACAAACTGAATTTTCTCACAGTTATTTCTATAAATTAGTCTGTATGTTTAGTGAAGATTCAGATCAGCCTGCGCATCTGCACAGTCTGAGCAATCTTCACCACTGCTTCTTTGTCCAAATAGCACATACTGATCTGGCTGCAGGATGCGCAGGCTGATCCAATTCTTCACTGAGGGTACACGCTGTTTTGAAATTAATGTGTACCTGCCAAAAACTGTAAACTTCTTCTCCTGTTGTATATTGCATTTTTATGACACGACATGTTTTCCAATATTTTCAGTAATCAATAATCAATCATTCTTTACTGAAAGCAGAAGGACATTATTATTACGCATTGACCTGCTGGGCAAGAAAGAAGAATAAATAATTTTTCTCTTATTTTTCCAGAAAATGGGATTTGACATTTCAAATCTTATTTTACAGGAAAAATAAGAAAAATCTTTTTAATTCATCGCCTGCTGAAACTGCCCATAACGTGGTAAATGATAGTACTCAAATGTCTTTGCGCAAAAAAAATGTGCTCCAAAATGATACTTTTCTTGAACAATGGATTTATTACACCCTTTTCATCTTAATCTTCACTGGTGCATGTTGATCCATGCAAAATGTTGAGAAAATTCAGTGCTCTGGTTCAGTCAAGTATTACTCAAGGATGTGCTTATCACATTTATGTCCAAGTTATTGTCATGAAATATTTCTTATCAGCTATTAATAAATAACTGGCACACTTTAACCTAAGGGGGTATAGCTGTCAAGCAGTATTAACAGAAAACTGCAGAAAAACTAAGAGCAGATAGCAATCTAATTTCTTCATGTCTTGGAATTTTAAGGATAAAAGCAATTTTACTGTTCACCAAATAACCCAAAAGAGGCATTTATATTCTTTTGTGTGTGTGTGTGTGTGTGTGTGTGTGTGTGTGGTGTGTGTGTGTGTGTGTATGTGTGTGTGTGTGTGTTTTTCTTTTTCTTTTTTTTTTTTTTTTTTTTTGTTTTTGTTTTACGGCCCCTTCAAAGTTATTTCACTGTTTTACGGGTACAAGGAAATATTATTCAGCAAATAACTCAAAGGAGGCATTTAGAGTCCAAAAAACGGAATGAGAAGATAATTATCTTTTTTTTTTTTTTTTTTTTTTTGGTTTTGGTTTTACGCCCCCTTCAGGATTATTTCACTAATTTAAGGGTAAAAAAAAATACTGTTCAGCAAATAAACAAAGGGCCGCAATGTCAGAAAACATACCTTTGAATTGTGTACTCCAGCGAAGATTCAGATCAGCCTACGCGTTCGCGCGGTCTGATCCGAATCTTCATTGGGTGCATTTTCGATAGCCAAGGATGCAAAATTTCTTCAACTCTGATCATAAACTGATTTGAGTTTTCGTTGGGCGCATTTGTCAGAGGGTCTGTTTTCTACCATAGCGGTTCACAGTAAACAATCTTTGATAGTCTGTTATGTGTATATTTACATTATCTGATATTATCGATTTGTAAATTAATATATTTCCGGTATAGTTCGGGTATTTTCGTTATTGTGAACACGTGATTACATTTCAACTTGGGAACTTCAGCTTACAAGTTATTGCTTGTTCATGCTCTAAATAGTAAATTTAAGTAAATAGTATTACTATGGAAATGTGGACAAAGGATAATGAGGTATACATTATATAATCACCTTTCTTCCCTGTATCAGACTTGAAAATTATGTCGAAGTTACTGTAGTCCCCAGAGCTGTAGTCCAACTGGGAAGAAAATGTCAAACGGTATTTATTTTTCTTTTCTCTTTCGTTTCTTTTTGTAAACATATTATAGGATAATATGTTGAATGTCCGTCATTTATTCACTTTCAGAAAGTTTTAAAATAAAGTCTATAACTATATCGATTGTTATAAAGCCATGCAAACTCTGAGCATGCGAAGTCGAAAGTAAAAATCACAGAACAAGTATGAGCTTTTGATTTATGTCAGCACTTTAGCCGGTTAACAGCATTTCCTACAAGATCGCATGTGCGCAGTCTGCGCACCCATGCAGTCTGATCAGAGTCTTCGCAGGGCACATCATCACGAAAAACATGCCTATATAATGTTGACCCCTTTAAACCCTACTTTTTTTATAGTAAAACTGGGGTTTACAGGGGTATATATTATTTTTCTATTTTCTGCTCAAAAACATAGATTGTGGGTACTCGTTAGAACCGCCTCGCCGAGGCGGTTCTAACGAGTACCCACAATCTATATTTTGAGCAGAAATATGAAAAAAAGTAGAATTTTTATCTGAAAAGTTTCATATTTTGGTGGTAAAATTTTCAGTATATTTGAACAGGCTTGTTTTCGTAATGTTTGTGTAGCCAAGGATCCAATGCGTCTTCAGGCGGATAGCTAAGACTAACCAGACTGTGTAAATACGAGTTTTCGCTGGGCGCACACGCAATATTGTAAGAAATGCCGCGCCCTGTGTCATGTATGAGTAACACACTGACACAGTTACGATACGTATGAGTCCATGGCTAAAGAAAACATACAAAAAGTACACTATCGGCAATGATGGCCGAGATAGGCTATCGTAAGAGCGAGCGATAAAAGGTACATATTGGGGTATTTAATAGAAGAGAATATTTAAGCAGGATGAAAACAGAACGCATCTATTGGATAGGGAATAGAGTGGCTCCAGTCTCCAGTGACTAAATATTTTTCTCATAATCCTGTTTGATAATCCACTAAGATAAAACAAAAAAATATCATGACTATAAAGGCTGGTCACTAGTGACCAGCCTCTATAATCATGATATTACTTTGGTTTTATTTTCGTGGATTATTAAAGATATTATAAGAAAAATTATTTTGTCACTAGAGACTGGAGCCAGTCTAGATAGGAAATTGTTATACTTTATAGTAGATAAAAGGATATCTGTTTCACAGAACGATTGCTACTGGAAGTAATGTCGTGACTTATCAAGGTGTGAATTACTTGTCATGAAAGACACCATGGCCAAAGATCCTGTTATGTCCCGAACCATGCTTAAGGTTACTGGATCAAAACTGAATATTTTTAGTTATCGCTTATCGCTCTTGGTAAAATTTTCAGCAGAAAGCATTTTAAAAACAAGTTTTGACATTTAATGCAATCTTTTACATGAAAGGTCTAATCCTGTTTTCTGGGGAAAAATATCACCAATTTGTCGTTCGCTGAATTTGCCCAGAGAGTGGTACAGGTTAAACCACAGAAATGTGAGGAATTGTATGGAGAAGAAATATCACATTATTATTGAGGCGCGAGACTTTTTTTTCGCAAAAGCAATACACAATTTGAGAAAATGTACCTGGGAACACATATGCCAAGCGACGACTCTTGGCAGGCTGATCGACAGGAGTCTTCGCTGCGGCGATTCCATTACGAAAACATCCCGATATAATTTCAAGTTGACACCCCTAAACCCCACTTTTATATAGAAAAACTGGGGTTTACAGGGGTATAAATTATTTTTCTTTTATTTCTGCTCAAAATCATAGATTGTGGGTATTCGTTTGAACCGCCTCACCGTGGCGGTTCTAACGATTACCCACAATCTATGTCTTGAGCAGATCAGAGTTTTTTATCTGAAAATGTTTAGTTTTTGGAGGGGAAATTTTCTATATCTTTGAATAGGCGTGTTTTTGTAATGTCACAAATATCCAAAAATATGTGTACGGCAGTATTATTACTCGATGAATGTTTACTGTTGTGCCGCCGGTCAATGTACTTTTTATATTGGAATAATCTAGGGTCAAGGTGAAGCAGGTTGTTACGGGTATAAATAATGCCACTCGGTACTTTCCGGTTCACCGACTCCGAAAGTAGGGTTTGTATGAAATGTCGAATTCTGTTTTCTGGGGAAAAATAAGAAAAAAAAATATTTCAAAATGTTGTCTGCTGTATTATTTACCCAGCATGCCAAACGTTAATACAAAAAAAAAAAAAAAAAAGAAAAGAAAAAAATATTTAACGCGTGTAATGATGAGCTCTAATTACATTCGAATAGCAAAGGTCAAGATCAACCTATGCATCCGCACAGTCTCATCTGGATCTTCTCTGGATTGTTTCTGTCCATTCATATGTTCTATAGTATCCATTTTTGGTGGCGGTTTTACCGCCGCCAAATTTACTATACGGAATTTCTACAATCCGTCTTCTCAAAATGGCAAAGTTTACCTAATAACTTCCTAAAAAGTAGTTCCATACTGACGCTGATGTCGCTTAATTCTGCATTAAAACATGTAAGCCTTCTACACTCTGATAATTATAAAGAGCGACCAAATATACAAAACAAAGAAAACTTCAAACTTTTGAAGAAATAATAATTTAATGGTGTTGAGCGCAATCTCGGCGGACGAATATAAACAGAATAAACAATTAACTGGTTTCCTGTGTTCTATATGCGAAGTATTAAACTATAGGGAGAGGGAACCAGTCAAAATAAACACAAACGGTGGAACTTGATTCAGCCTCCAGAACCTTCTGAGGCAGAGAATTTGAAAATTGATGAAAAAAATTCTCCGAAAGTCTCCGAAAGCGTATCAAAGAAAGGTATAAATATGTGATAAAGCATCAGCAGTTTTTTAGGCTATTCACCATAAACAGTTTCGGCCGAAATCACTTCGCATGAATATTTTCGAAAAAGTAAAGTACAGTGCGGTTACATATGTATTTAGCAGCACGTTTTTCCTAAACGTTCGCTTTAATATATGTTTTTATGAAAATTATTTATAAATATTTTTTGACAAAATAAATAAGTAAAAAAACCAAAAATAAAAATAAATAAAAATAACGTTTTATTTACATTTTTGCGGTATTACTTTCCTGCGGCCACCAGGCCACTGTGCCTGTCACTTTGTGCCTTCCAGATATACCGGATACTAAGAAAACTGTGAAACAGTCCGACCCAATCACACTGATTTCCGCCATAGTAATAATTTTCTACGATAGAAATTATATTTTCTCGAAGATTTTTTGTATTTCATGTATAGGCTCGCTAAAAATAACGTCCGAAAAGCAGAAAAGTTTCAAGATCTCCAGCAAAATTCCTGAAGCAGTAAAATGCGTTTCAGGAGGCCAACGGTTAGTGTATCGTCAGTGAGGTGCCTATTACTGAGGTTCAAGTCCGATCCGATCCGCCGATCATTTTTCTGCCGATCATAAATTTTATTTTTTGTCATTTTATCTAAGCTATGATTCAAATGTCCAGTATATCAGTTTTATATGATCATATTATATAACTGTAATTTACAGCAATGATATTATTAAAATCGTTGCTCTAGTTTTTGATTGAGAGTAATTTTTTCTCGTTTCAGGGGTATAAAAGCCAAGCTCGGAAGAAAAAATAGCCGAGAGAGATTTCTTGATTTTTTGTCTCTGTTTTGTCCTTTTATAGAACAGACTTAACTATAAATGCTGAAATTTTAGTACATGTGCATTGTGATTCAACAAGCATATACATATGTTTCAATAAAATCAGTTTTTTTCCCGTTTGTTTACCAAATTAGACGCATCTATTAATAAACCTGTAAACATGACGTTACACACAACAACGTCCTGAAATGAGACGAAATGGGGGAATTTTCTTACCGCGAAAGATAGTGTTTTAAGAATATCTAATAGATATTAATATCTGTATTAATGTTATTTCTCCTTTTTCGTCTATTTTTTTTTTTTTTTTTTTTTTTTTTTTTTTGTACAGTAGTAGTTGGGTCATTTTGTAGCTTTCGTATTCGTTGCGGTCCAGCGTTTCTATTTTTAGAATAGTATCCGTGCAAAGCAAAGATGGACAGAAAAATAGGCTAAAATAGTTTATATATGACATAATTTTCATATGCAAGAAACTAATTATGTTCTAGTGACCATTTATTCTCTGAGACAGAGCTGATCTCTGTATATATTAGCTTCACTACTGAGAAAACTATGATTTTCTTATATTTACTGGACTTGGCTTTTATACCCCTAGAAGACAGAAAACTGCTTAAAAATCAAATCCAAAAGCATTGAAAAAAGAAATATCTTTTGTCGAATATTTAATTAAGCAATGTATGATAATATAAAACTGATATACTGGACATTTGAATCGTAGTTTAGATATAATGACAAAAATAAAATTTATGATCGGCAGAAAAATGATCGGCGGATCGGATCGGACTTGGCTTTTATACCCGACCTTTTATATGGAATGTTTGGAGTTGTTATCGTTATATATACCCGAAGATTTTTTGTGTTTATAAGGGGATTTTATTTTATCACTCATCTTTTGCTAAATTTATATGACAAGAGTTATTGTAACTGTCTGTAAATCTGTGAAAGTTCTATGAGTTTAAGGAACTTCAGTGAATCCGTAAAAACTCCGTGAATCCATGAAAGTTCCGTGGTCAAGGTCTGTCAGTCATTTAAATTTTGTATCAGTGATATGATAAAGTTCCATGGAAGCTCCGTAGTGTATCCAAGATACACATATGCATGAAAAGTATTAAGTGCAAGGCCAGGAAAAAGAAGCAAAATTAGTCGCTAGAAAAGACATTCAGTAGTAGTATTAACAGAGAATTTGAAAGGAAATAGATCCATTAGAATAAATTGATAACATTTACTCAGTTGCTACATGCAAGTTTTCATTTTAGTCAACATTCAAAACATCCAACAGTTCTTGAATGTTTCAACTGGCACGCTTCCAGTTTGATATCTTGGCACTCTGGATGGAACCAATGCTGACATTTTGTGCACTGGAACATCAGATTGTAGTGGGATCTTGTGGGCCTGTATATAAAGATTTTTTTTTATCTCGATTCTGGCGTGCTTGGAAATTCAGTGAAAGCACTGCTGTTAATATCAGGATTCCCATTGCATTTTGAAACTGGGGGTAAATCTGCTCTGTTCTCTTTTTTTTGTACGCCCATTGTAAAGCAGTATACTACTCTTTTTCAAATTTAGGGGTATAAGACAAATTTTGAGGGGATAAAAACCCCTCTGCAGAGGGTAAATGGGAATGCTGAATACAATTTGGAAGATGCAACAGTGCCAATGTTTTCGTGTTTTGTTAACTCAATGTACAAGGCTTGGAACCATTTGGGTGACTATAGTCCAATACTACGGACATTTCAGTACTTTTTTCAGAACTTTCCGTTATTCCATGAATCCATGACAGTTCCATGTTTTGTCAACCTCTAGGCCCCAACACTGCACACACATATGCATACAAAATATTTATAATATAAACTGATACTAAAATTTCATAATTTCTCACCGCTGTGGTTCGAGTCTAGCTCGGGTCACGTCACATGTGGGAAAGCCGTGTTCTGCTTACGGATGGTCAGGTGGTTTTCCCCCGGGTACTCCGGTTTTCGCCCACCTTTGATGAACGATCGGCTCGATATAAGTGAAATATTCTTGAAAGAGACATAAAACCCAAATCAAAAAAAAAAAAAAAAAAAAAAAAAAAAAAAAAAAAAATCATCAAAACACACACACACATTAATCTTATTCAGGCATCAAAAAATCCTGGTGTGGTGATTGGGGGTGCAGCCATCTGGTTAACTCAGTTGGGTAGAGCACTTGCAAGCTAGAGGTCACAGGTTTCAGTCCTTCATCCAACACACTTTCCCTCCTTAGTTTCCTTTAATGGTGCCCAATGTGAATAACTCACTGCAGCCGACATTGGATTTATGGGGCACCAGGATCAGGCATAAAACAGGGTGGGGTAGCGCTGGTCGATGGTTTTCCCTGTGTAATCTGGGTTCCTCTAACACACATTCACGAAACACCAACATCCATGTCTTATAGAACAAGTGCATAAGATTGCTGAGCTTTCTGTGCAATCGAAGTAAAAATAAATAATGTGTTAACTTTAAAATCGATAACTTATAAGTGATTATGCCTCAATTTGTAATATTTTGTCCAGATATATCAGTATAAGTGACCCTGTCCACTTGTTTGAGCTATATTAAGTGTACATTTTTAAGATAAACTGATACTAAAATTTCATCATTTCTCACCGCTGTGGTTCGAGTCTCGCTCGGGTCAAATGTCACATGTGGGAAAGCCATGTTCTGCTTACGGATGGTCAGGTGGTTTTTTCCCCAGGTACTCCGGTTTTCGCCCACCTTTGATGAACGATCGGCTCGATATAAGTGAAATATTCTTGAAAGAGACATAAAACCCAAATCAAAAAAAAAAAAAAAAAAAAAAAAAATCATCAAAACACACACACACATTAATTTTATTCAGGCATCAAAAAATCCTGGTGTGGTGATTGGGGGTACAGCCATCTGGTTAGCTCAGTTGGGTAGAGCACTTGCAAGCTAGAGGTCACAGGTTTCAGTCCTGCATCCAACACACTTTCCCTCCTTAGTTTCCTTTAATGGTGCCCAATGTGAATAACTCACTGCAGCCGACATTGGATTTATGGGGCACCAGGATCAGGCATAAAACAAGGTAGGGTAGCGCTGGTCGATGGTTTTCCCTGTGTAATCTGGGTTCCTCTAACACACATTCACGAAACACCAACATCCATGTCTTATAGAACAAGTGCATAAGATTGCTGAGCTTTCTGTGCAATCGAAGTTAAAATAAATGATGTGTTAACTTTAAAATCGATACATTATAAGTGATTATGCCTCAATTTGTAATATTTTGTCCAGATATATCAGTATAAGTGACCCTGTTCACTTGTTTGAGCTATATTTAGTGTACATTTTTAAGAGTAAGGCTATATTTTGATTTTTATTTGTTCATATTTATACAGAGTTTAACTCTCCAAATTGAAATGAACACAAGAAATCCTCAAATTGATTGTTTGTCTTGTGGAAATATACCAGAATATGCATAACGCAATACAGCTGTATTTTGTCATCAGAATTTAGCATATTTATTAAGATACACGTTGTAACTTTTTAAAGCAAACAAGTATTTGTTCTTATTTCTTGCCAGTTATATAAGTTACATTATTAAATGAATTAGTACCAAGAATCCTCAGATAAATAGATTATCTGGTGAATATTCCCCATAATTTTAGCTTTTCAAGAAATGAATACATTAATTTATGACAAATGCTTAAGTTATCTGATGTGTGTGTGTGTGTGTGTGTGTGTGTGTGTGTGTGTGTGTAACATAACACTCTACATTTCAGAGCTCCAGATTAAAGGAGTGCTTAGGTACATATTTTCTTATTTCCCCTAGTAAACATATGTTGTGGGTACTAACTAGGACTTCTAGAAACGTCCTGGAGCATGCTTTCATTGAGTTCCCAGAACATATCTTTTGAAAGAATTGAGGTGTGGCACATACAAGAACTACAACTCTAGGTCCCACAGTTATTTAGTCATCTGCCCTGACAGTATTTAGTAAAAGAAACCTTGTGCATTTGATAACTCCAACACCCTTTCAGATATATTGATTGAACTCAGTAGGATTGTACATGAGGTTGAGAAGATGTGTTGAATAAACTACAACTCCAGGTGCTGTGGTTTAGAATTATCTCCCCTAATAGAAACTTTGTGATCTTGGCAACTCCAACATCTTTTCAGATGCATTGATGATACTTGGTAGGATTGTACATAAGGTTGAGAAAGCATGTCACACAAAAGAATCACAACTCTAGATGCCACAGTTTTTAGTTATCTCCCCTGACAGTATTTGGTAATGGAAAGCTTATGATTGCCATAACTTCAACACCATTTCAGATATATCGATGATATTAAGGAGAATTGTACAAGACGTTGAGAAGACGCGTCTTGTACAAGATCTACAACTCTAGGTACTGCAATTCTTTAGGTAGCTCCTCTGTCAGTATTTGGTAATAGAGACCTTGTAAGTCGAACACTCTTTGAAATATATTGATAGTACTTGGTAGGATTGAACAGGAGGTAAGAAGGTTAGTCGTATACAAAAACTGTAACTTAGAATACTGCAGTTTTTGAGTTCACTCCCCTGACAGTATTTGTCAGTGGAAACCATGTGATTGTCATAACTTAAGCGCCATGGAAGATACATTGATGATACTTGGTAGAATTGTACATGAGGTTAAAAAGATGTGTTGCATGTAAGGACCACAACTCTGGATGCTGTGTTTTTTTTGTTATCTCCCCTGACAGTATTTGGTAGTAGAAACTTGTTTGCTGCATAGCTTTATCAGTTAAAATTGGATCTTCCTTAAACTTGCAGAAGTGGAGGACATGGATATTTTGGAGTTATATCCGCCAGATTAATGAATATTGTAGACATTGAGTGACCTTTTAGGCACAGGTGAGCGTTAATGACCACCATAGTCCTCTTGTTTATATATGAAGAGTGCAGAGAGCTGAGACAAACAAAAATCACAGTTGAATTTGAAGCGTGATTTTGGATTTTGTGAAACCGTATTTTAACCACAAATATTTTTCATAGATTAAAGCAGACACATCCTCTTATTTCACTTTTGGTTGTATATGTGCTAAAAAGAAAGACATGTTACTAGCGAGTCAAATGGTGAAAACCTTACTGAAATATTCCAAATACTTACATCATTGGTTTTTAGGAAAAATTTAAAAAAATGTTTTAAAAACTTTAATTTGAAAATATTCCAAATACATGTACTTACAACAGTGGTTCTTATGAAATTTTTTTCAAAAATCTTTAAAAAAAAATTAATTTGAAAATATTCAAAGAATGTATACAGAGAGAAAAGGTCTCTTCCCTTTTTGTTAGGGTGCAGTGCTTATACATTTTCATTTCTACGGTCATTCTCTCCCTTCCGCTGATTCAAGAAGGGCAGTTGTCAGTTTCTGGCGAAAGAATGTGCACAATACTGGTTAACCCCTTAGAGGACTAAGCCTGCCCAGTAAACGCGTGGTTAGGTAAACTGACCGCGCTCGACATGACCCCACTGGGTTGACTGGGCCGTAAAACCTCAACACAAACACAATTATACATTTTCATATTTAGTTTGATACAATTTAATTTTGAGAAATCAAATTTATGTCAAACTAAAATTTAAATTCCATTGTCTGAAGTTATTTTACTGAAGTTTTATGTGTATTTTGTAATGATCTTTGGAATGTAATTATCAAAAATAAATTTGTTCTTGGTAATTTTTTTTCCAACATAGTAACCTGTATCTTGCATTTTTCATATTTAAAAAAAAAGTTTTTGGAATTTAATTATATTAGTTTTCATAATTTAAAAAAAATAATTCTAGCTTGAAAGTTTAAGTCTTAATATCAATAGTAATAGAATACTTACTTTTTTTTTTTAATTAAAATTAGCAGTCTGAAATAAAATGATGAGGATTTAAAATCTAAAAGAATCAGTGACATCAAAGGATAGTGTATTGTGGGATAGCTTTTTTACAAAGTATAAATAGCAATACCAGTTACTAAGACTTTGAACATTTAGGAATCTCTAAATGGGGTTTTCAACATAATTTTCATTTTGCCAATATCTTTACCGTATTTTGAAATATTCTGAAATTAGGGGATGCATCTGAACATCTTTAAGCTCACTACTGTTTTTATTTATACTCGTTTTTCAAACGGCGTATTAGGTTATTGGGTCTGAAGCCATAAACCTTTTTTGTTTCCAGCTTACTCCTCCTACAGTTTACATCCCATGAGGCTGAATCTTGGTTTATAAATTGACCATGATGTGGAGCAGCACATAATGTTTCGGGGTTAGAGTCCACCAAATACTAACAGGGTTATGCCCCTTTAAAAATTCCTATAAGTTTTTTGTTTCCAGCTAACTCCTCCTACAGTTTACATCCAATCAAGCTGAAACTTGATTTATACTTAGACCATGATGTGGAACAGTGCATATTATTTCAAGGTTACAGTCCACCTAATATTAGCAGAGATATGTCCCTTTGAAAATTTCAGTAAACTTTTCGTTTCTGACTAAATCCTCCTACAGTTTACATCGGATCAAGCTGAAACTTGATTTACAGTTAGACCATGATGTGGAACAGTGCATATTTGTTCGAGGTTACAGTCCATCAAATATTAACAGAATAATGACCCTTTGAAAATTTCGCTATTTTTTTTAGTTTCTTGCTAGCTTCTCCTACAGTTTACATCCGATCAAGCTGAAGTTTGATTTATAGGTAGACCATGATGTGATGCAGCGCATGTTGTTTTGAGGCCACACTCCACCAAATATTAACAGAGTTATCGGATCAAGCTGAAACTTGATTTATAGTTAGACTATGATATCGAGCAGCTCATATATATTCGAGGTTACAGTCCACCAAATATCAGCCATTGAAATTTTCAGTAAATCTTTCACTTCCCCAGCTAACTCCTCCTACAGTTTACATTTGATCGCGCTTAAACTTGATTTATAGTAAGAACATGATGTGGAGCAGCGCAAATTATTTCAAGGTTACAGTCCACCAAATATTGGCAGTTATGCCCCTTTGAAAATTTCTGTAATTTTTTTGTTTCCGGTTTATTCCTACTACAGTTTACATCGGATCAAGCTGAAACTTGATTTATAGTTACACCATGAAGTAGAGCAGGGCATATTATTTTGAGGTTACAGTCCACCATATATTAGCAGAGCTATGCCCCTTTGAAAATTCTGTAATCTTTTCGTTTCTGGCTAACTCCTATAGTTTACACCTGATCAAACTGAAACTTTGTAAATACTAACACTGAGCTTAAACTCGATTTATAATAAGAATATAATGTGGAGCAGCACATATTATTTTGAGGTTACCAAACATCAAATATTACCAGAGTTATGCCCCATTAAAAATTTTCATAAACTTTGCATTTCTGGTTAACTCCTTCTATAGTTTACATCCAATCATGCTGAAAAGCGATTTATTGTTAGACCGTGGTGTGGAGCAGCACATATTATTAGGAGGTTACAGTACACCAAATATTAGCAGAGTTATGCCCCTTTAAAATGTTGTTAATTTTTTGTTCCCGGCTAACTCCTCATATAGTTTACATCCAATCAAGCTGAAACTTGATTTGTAGTTTGACCATGATGTGGAGTAGCACATATTATTCCAAAATTACAGTCCAACAAATAGTAGCAGCATTATGTCCCTTTGAAATTTTTGGTAATTTTTTGGTTTCCAGCTAACTCCACTTACAAATTTACACAGATCTGGAGCACAGAATTGCACAGTAGTCCGCATATGTGCTACATCTTATTACTTGCCAAGGGCGTATGATGCCTCCGCTTGTAGAGCTCTTGTTTGTTTCTAGATACAATATATATATATATATATATATATATATATATATATATATATATATATATATATATATATATATATATATATATATATATATATATATAATAGAATGGACATAATGACTCCTCAAATGGATAGAATAACAGACGGTAAACGGTAAAAGGTCAGAACTATGTACATTTAAGCACTCTAGATGATTATCCAGATTATCTTTTTAATTATAATTTCTACACAAAACATATGTTGTTGGTACTTATTTGAAAGTTATTGATAGGGTAGTTGAAATGAATACCCACAACTTACAATCCTTTCAGTCCTTTAAGAAATAAGTAACATGTAAGTATTTCATACTTGAAAAATAAAAAACAAAAAAAAAAAAAATGTTTTATCTGATTATAAATAATGTTACTGTACACAGTACAGGGAAATTAAATAAAAATGTGGTTAAAAGGGCTTCAGAACCACAGTGATGTGGATCAAATATTCATGATACTGAAACTAGTTACTCTGAATTGTGCAGAATGCACACATGGTGTAGCGAAAATGGCATTGCTTTAGTTACATATCAAGAAATATCAAACAAAATGAAAATACAGATGATATGTAGTCTAGAGGCTTATAGAAATTAAGGAAACCGCTACCATCAGCACTCTCAGTGCTTTGATTTATGTAAGCGGACAAAGGTCGTGAGCAGACTAGATGATAATAAAGTGTTGAGATAACGAAGTAATGTCTTGTTGTTTATTGCCGAAAACTAAAAGAAAGAAGAGAGAAAAAATACCATATTTATCCTAAATATTCTGACTCCTTCATACTTACCTCAAGACTTCAACAAGTAATTTAACTACCTGTTTATTTATCTAAAATTGCCAGATGAGAGACATTCAGTAACGACACTAATCACTCCGCGTTCTGCTCTGGGTCCACATTGTTTGCGCACACCGGGTAAATACAGTGTACCAATTAGCCGGGGTCCTTTCTATTAAATGGTGTATGAACAGCAGATGCAATTACATAGTAGGCCTTTTTTGGTTTTTGTTTTTGTAATTGGGTTTGAAAAAAAAATAGTTTTTAAGCCACGGTTTATATAAAAAAATTCCAAAGTAAAAAAACAGAAAAAAAAAACAAACACACACACAAAAAAACAACAACAAAAAAAAACAAAAAAACAACAACAGAGAGATGCATTGCCAATACAACAGTGTACTCTACTCAAGACAGTCATGCTTCAGTGATGTATTCTCTACACCACGCCGTCAACTGATTTACTCCGGGCTAGAGCCCGGCGTATCTATTTTTAGCTCACCTGAGCTGAAGGCTCAAGGTGAGCTTTTGTGATCACTCACCGTCCGTCGTCGTCGTCGTCGTCGTCCGTATGTCCGTCCGTCCGTCAACAATCTTTAAACAACATCTCCTCCTAAACCACTGATTGGATTTTGACCAATCTTCACAGGAATGATCCTTGGTTGGTCCTCTTTCAAAGTTGTTCAAATGGTTCCGGTCCGTTGCATATCTAGGTCACAGGAGCTAAAATAGATTTTTTAACTAAAAACTTAAAAAATCTTCTTGTCAGAAACCACTGGACCGATTTCAATATAATTTTGCAGAAATGTTCCTTTGGTGATCCTCTACCAAGATTGTTCAAGCCATTCGGATTCGTCATAAAACATGGCCGCCAGGGGGCGGGGCTTATTTTCCCTATATATATCTATATAGAAAACTTTAAAAATCATCTTGTCAGAAACCATTGGACAGATTTCAATATAATTTTGCAGAAATGTTCCTTTGGTCATCCTCTACCAAGATTATTCAAGCCATTTGGATTCGTCAAAAACATGGCCGCCAGGGGGCAGGGCTTATTTTCCCCATATACTTATATAGAAAACTTTAAAAATCTTCTTGTCCGAAACCACTGGACTGATTTCAATATAAGTATGCAGAAATGTTCCTTTGGTGACCCTCTACCAAGATTGTTCAAGCCATTTGGATTCGTCAAAAAACATGGCCGCCAGGGGGCGGGGCTTATTTTCCCTATATATCTATATAGAAAACTTTAAAAATCTTCTTGTCATAAACCACTGGACCGATTTCAATATAATTTTGCAGAAATGTTCCTTTGGTGATCCTCTACCAAGATTGTTCAATACATTTGGATTCGTCAAAAAACATGGCCGCCAGGGGGCGGGGCTTATTTTCCCTATACAATCTATATAGAAAACTTTAAAAATCTTCTCGTCCGAAACCACTGGACCGATTTCCATATCATTTTGCAAAAATGTTCCTTTTGTGATTCTCTACCAAGATTGTTCAAGCCATTCGGATTCGTCAAAAAACATGGCCACCAGGGGGCGGGGCTTATTTTTATCCTATATATCTATATAGAAAACTTTAAAAATCTTCTTGTCTGAAACCACTGGACCGATTTCCGTATAATTTTGCAGAAGTGTTCCTTTGGTGATCCCGTACCAAGATTGTTCAAGCCATTTGGATTCGTCAAAAAACATGGCTGCCAGGGGGCGGGGCTTATTTTCACTGTATATCTGTATAGAAAACTTTAAAAATCTTCTTGTCCGAAACCACTGGACCAATTTCCATATGATTTTGCAGAAATGTTCCTTTGGTGATCCTGTAGCAAGATTGTTCAAGCCATTTCGATATGTCAAAAAACATGGCCGCCAGGGGGGCGGGGCTTATTTTCCTTATATATCTATATGGAAAACTTTAAAAATCTTTTAGTCAGAAACCACTGGACCGATTTCCATATGGTTTTACAGAAATGTTCCTTTGGTGATCCTGTTGCAAGATTGTTCAAGCTGCCTTGATTCGTTAAAAAACATGGCCGCTAGGGGCGGGGTTAATTTTCCCTATATATCTATAAAGAAAACTGTAAAAATCTTCTTGTCATAAACGACTGGACCGATTTCAATATCACTTGGCAGAATTTTTTCCTTAGTGACCCTCTATCAAGATTGTTCAAGCCGACATGATTTGTCAAAAAACATGGCCGCTAGGGGGTGCGGGGCTTATTTTTGATATAATTCTATATAGAAAACTTGAAAAAATCTTGTCGTCAGAAACCACAGGACTGATTTCAATATAACTTCGCAGAAATGTTTCCTTGGTGACTCTTTACCAAGATTGTTCAAGCCGTTATGATTTGTCAAAAAACATGGCTGCTAGGGGGCGGGGCTTATTTTCCTATATAATTTATCTATATAGAAAATTTTAATAGTCTTTTCAGAAAGCACTTGACCGATTTCAATGTAACTTTGCAGGAATGTTTCTTATGTAACCCTCTATCAAGATTGTTCAAGCCGTCATGATTCGTCAAAAAAACATGGCTGCCAGAAGTCGGGGCTTATTTGCCTTATATATCTATATAGAAAACTTTAAAACTCTTCTTGTTAGAAACCACTGAACCGATTTCATTATAACTGCAGAAATTTTTCCTTGGTGACCCTCTACTAAGATTGTTCAAGTAATCATGATTCGCCAAAAAACATGGCTGCTGGGGGCAGGGCTTATTTTCCCTATATATCTATATACATTTATAAAACTTTAAAAATCTTCTTTTCAGAAACCAATGGACCGATTTCAATACAACTTGGCAGGAATGTTTCTTTGGTGACCCTCTACAAAGATTGTTCAGGCCGTCATGATTCATCAAAAAATATGGCCGCTAGGGGGCGGGGCTTATTTTCCCTATATATCTATATAGAAAACTTTAAAAATCTTCTCGTAAGAAACAGTTGGACCGAGTTCAATGTAACTTGGCAGGAATGTTGCTTTGGTGACCTTCTACCAAGATTGTTCAAGCCTTCATGATACGTCAAAAACCATGGCCCCCAGGGGGCTGGGGCTTATTTTTCATATATATCTGCATAGAAAATTTTAAAATTCTTCTTGTCACATACCCCGTGACCGATTTCAATATTACTTGGCTGGAATGTTGCTTTTGTGAACCTCTATCAAGATTGTACAAGCAATCATGATTCGTCAAAAAACATGGCTGCCATGGGGTGGGGCTTGTTTTCCCTATATATCTAAATAGAAAACTTTAAAAATCTTCTTGTCAGAAACCACTGAACAGATTGCAATATAACTTGGTAGGAATGTTCCTTTGGTGACCCTCTACTAAGTTTGTTCAAGCTGTCATGATTCGTCAAAAAACATGGCCGTTAGGAGGTAGTGCTTTATAGCTATATAAAACTTTTTAAACCACTAGACCAATTTCAATATAACTTGGCAGAAATGTTCCTTTGGTGACCCTCTTTTAAGATTCAGTTCAATTCGTCAAGATTTGTAAAAAAACATGGCCAGGGGTGTGGTGGAGGGGGGTGGGGGTGGGGGTGGTTAGTGCTATAAAGTTTATACAAAAATCCTAGAGCAGTGCTGAAACTTCAACAGTAAAAATGCAAATCTGTTTGGTCAGGTGAGCGATATAGGACCATCATGGCCCTCTTGTTGTAAAATGTGCATGCATTTGAAGAACATCCGTTTTCTTCCAGGTTTATGGGGTTCTTAGTGGGGTTATATATAACTATTCACCCCCACTTTTTTTATTTATTCAAAGTCACACTTTTGCAGCAGCTAGAGAACTGTACTATTGGTAACATAGTGAAATAAGAAAATGGGAAGTACTGTGTTGAATGAATGTAGCAATGCGGGGTTTGCTCATTTAAAAGAGAAATGTGCAGTTTTCCCGTAGGAGCCCCAATTTGACCATTCGACCTGAAATGAGCTTGTTGCTGTCAATATTCGTACACATTTGAATTTTTTCATTTCGTTATTTTCGTCGTACTATGAAGGAGAAACAAAAGATATTTTTCTTTGTTTACGATTGGAAATATGCATTCGCATATCGAACGGATTATAAGCCGGTTTAATAATACAGTTTAATTTGATATTCAAACATGGAAAGATTTGGGCCGAAAAAAAAAAAAAAAACGGTATGAGTGGAGAAAAGAACGAAACACTGCTACATAGATGATTCGGATATAGTATGTTCGGCTTAGGCTATGGATGGCGACATGTAATTATGTATGCGGGCTAGAAAACAGACGATCATAGTTGATTTTTTTTGCATAACTCTGATAACGTCTATAATGTTTTTACCGTTGAGTATTGCGATAATTTATATAAATACAAACTTTCATAAATTATAACATTATTTCACTATACTACGACCTATAGGGAGCTAAGTAATGCATGACAGATTAGTTTCCCGGTGTATTGATGCTTTGCATCAATATTTTTTTGTAAAGGGTATTGTGCATATATTTGTTATTCTCGTGTGCTATCACCGAACGTTTCACGGATAAATCCGAAAATGCCCGAGATTCTATTTTTAGTCATGCTTATCTGAAAACGGACTGTGGATGAACTCGTCCAACCTTTGACACGACAGTAAACATTCATCGAGTTAGAGTAACAGTCTTCTTGCATAATATCTGTTTAACTATAACGAATTTTGTCGTTGTATCAAGTGTCGGTATAAAGAGGGTTGACTGTTTATCTTTCCCGTTAGCAGTTGTCCAATGGTATGCTCTGTCTGAATCTGTTATAAGTTTGTCAAGCCTTTACCTTTTCAAGATTGTCATTGGCAGGCTTATCACGCAATACCTTAAATCCTGATTTCAATTCACCTGAGCTTTCTTATCATATTTCATTTCCCTCACTGTCATCTGTCATTCTCATTTTCATACTTTACTATGGTCAGTCCTCTTTATACCGAGACTCTATGCAACGATACAATTTATTATAATTATAATTTGAAAGACATGAAAAATTTGCTCAAGTGGTGTCATTTTATCAGAATTTATGCTAGATTATTACATTTAATACTTCAAGAAACACGTGATTTGGATAATTGTTAGAATCGCCTCAGTAACAATTATCCAAAATATATGTTCTGTGAGAAATTAGGAATAAAACACGCTCTTCTTATATATCGTCACGACCGGCACTGTGGCTCATTGGTAGAGCGTCCGCTTTGTGACCGGGAGGTTGCGGGTTCGATCCCTGGCCGGGTCATACCAAGACTTTAAAAATGGTACTTGCTGCTCTTTCGCTTAGCGCTCAGCATAATTTAAGAAAGTAGAGCTTGGAATTGGAACTGGTCAGCTCAGTGTCAGTATAATGTGACTGGGTGGAATATCATGTCAAAGTGTCTGGGACATGATATTTCAGTGAGGCAGCACTCTAAAAGTGAGCATTAAGCTCCCTGTCACATCCAGACACCGTCGCGATATGACTGAAAGATTGTTGAAAGCGACGTTAAGCCCAAATCAAACAAACAAATATCGTCACGAAAACATACCTATATAATGTACCCTTAAACCCCAATTTTGTGTATTAAAACATGGGTTTAAAGGGGTATACATTTTCTTTTCTATTTTTCTACTCAAAAACATATATTGTGGGTAGGTACTCGTTAGAACTGCCTCACCGAGGCGGTTCAAACGGGTATCCACAATCTATGTTTTGAACAAAAATATGAAAAATATGAGAACTTTTATCTGAAAACTTTCAGTTTTGGTGGTGAAATTTTCAATATATTTGAATAGGCGTGTTTTCGTAATGAATCGACCGTGTAGTCTTTACAAGGGCAGATTCATGTTAACGGCAATGTGTGCTTCTTCTTTTTTTTTTTTTTTTTTTTTTTCTTTCTTGTAGGCTGGATTGACGAGAAGTGTTACTGATATACATTACTAAGTATGTCACTTAAGGACCAACCGTGCTACCATACATAATAACAGCCTCATGGCGCAAGCTCAAGAGGAAACGAAGGAAAAAGCCGTGAGCGAGAAACGAGACAAGTATATGGTCGCAGCGATTGACTTTGGAACAACGTACAGTGGATATGCATTCAGCCTTAAACATGACTTCAAAAACGACCCCACAAAAAATATCTTTACAAACGTGTGGGGGGCTAGCCAGCTGATGCCACTTAAAGCCCCCACGTGTGTGCTTTTTGACGAGAATGGAAAGTTTCACTCTTTTGGATACGAAGCTGAGGAAAACTACGGGGAACTCGCCTTGGAAGAGGACGAGGGCCTTGGTAAATGGTACTTCTTTCAGCGTTTTAAGATGAAACTACATGAGCAAAAGGTAGTTTTTTTTTGTTGGAGACATATAAAGATTAGTTTGCCGTGGAATATGGAATCCAGTTTATACCGAACAATTCTATTTTTAAAATTCTGATTTTTTAAATGTGTTAATGACCCCATTTTTATATCTCACCATGTACTGTTTAAATCGCACTAGATTAATATGTAATGTTATTTATTAACAAAGCGAAAAGTTGTAAAATAATACACTTAACAATTTTTTTAGCTCACCTGAGCCGAAAGCTCAAGGTGAGCTATTGTGATCACTCACCGTCCGTCGTCGTCGTCGTCGTCTGTCTATCCGTCCGTCCGTCCTTCCGTCCACAATCTTTAAACAACATCTCCTTCTAAACCACTGATTGGATTTTGGCCAATCTTCACAGGAATGATCCTTGGTTGGTCCTCTTTCAAAATTGTTCAAATGGTTCCGGTCCATTGCATATCTAGGTCACAGGAGCTAAAATAGATTTTTTAACTAAAAAATTAAAAAAATCTTCTGATCAGAAACCACTGGACCGATTTCAATATAATATTGAAGAAATATTTCTTTGATGATCCTCTACCAAGATTGTTCAAGCCATTGAGATTCGTCCAAAAACATGGCCGCCAGGGGGTGGGGCTTATTTTCCCTATATATCTATATAGAAAACTTTAAAAGTCTTCTTGTCAAAAACCAGTGGACCGATTTATAATAGAATTTTGCAGAAATGTTCCTGTGGTAATCCTCTTCAAGCCATTTGGATTCATCAAAAAACATGGCCGCCAGGGGGCGGGGGGGGGGGCGGAGCTTATTTTCCTATATATATATATAGAAAATTTTAAAACTCTTCTTTTCAGAAACCACTGGACCGATTTCAATATAATTTTGCAGAAACGTTCATTTGGTGATCCTCTACCAAGATTGCTCATGCCATTTGGATTCGTCAAAAAACATTGCCGCCAGGGGGCGGGGCTTATTTTCCCTATATATCTATAAAGAAAATTTTAAAAATCTTCTTGTCAGAAACCAATGGATTGATTTCAATATAATTTTGCAGAAATGTTTTCTTGGTGATCCTCTACCAAGATTGTTCAAGCCATTTGGATTCGTGAAAAAACATGGCCGCCAGTGGGGGGTGGGGGGGCGGGTGGGGGGGGGGGGCTTATTTTCCCTATAAATCTATATAGAAAACTTTAAAAATCTTCTTGTCAGAAACCAATGGAACGATTTCAATATAATTTTGCAGAAGTGTTCCTTTGGTCATCCTCTACCAAGATTGTTCAAGCCATTTTGATTCGTGAGAAAACATGGCCGCCAGGGGGCGGGGCTTATTCTCCCTATATATATCTATATAGAAAACTTTTAAAAATCTTTTTGGCAGAAATCACTGGACCGATTTCAATATAATTTTGCAGAATTGTTCCTTTGTCAATCCTCTACAAAGATTGTTCAAGCCATTGGGATTCGTCAAACAATATGGCCGCCAAGGGACGGGGCTTATTTTCCCTATATATCTATATAGAAAACTTCAAAAATCTTCTTGGCAGAAACCACTGGACCGATTTCAATATAACATGGCAAGAATGTTTCTTTTGTAACCTTCTACCAAGATTGTTCAAGCCGTCATGATTCGTCAAAAGACATGGCAGCCAGGAGCGGGGCTTATTTATATATATATATATATATATATATATATATATATATATATATATATATATATATATATATATATATATAAAATCTTCATGTCAGAAACCACTCGACCGATTTCTATATAACTTTGTAAAAATGTTTCCTTGGTGATCCTCTACCAAGATTGTTCAAGTCGTCAGGATTTGTCAAAGATCATGGCCGCTAGGGGGCGGGGCTTATTTTCCCTACATATCTATATAGAAAATTTTAATGATCTTCTTGTCAAAAACCACTGGACCGATTTCAATATAACATTGCATGAATGTTTCTTTTGTAACCCTCTACCAAGATTGTTCAAGTCGTCATGATTCATCGCTAGGAGGCGGAGCTTAATTTCCCTATATATATCTATATAGAAAAACCTTTAAAAATCTTCTTGTCAGAAACCACTGGACGGATTTCATCATAACTTGGCAGAAATGTTTCATTGTTGACCCTCTACCAAGATTGTTCAAGTTATTATGATTCGTCAAAAAACATGGCCGCCAGGAGGCGGGGCTTATTTTCCCTATATATCTATATAGAAAAGATTAAAAATCTTCTTGTAAGAAACCAGTGAACCGATTTCAATATCACTTGGCAGGAATGTTTCTTTGGTGACCCTCTACCAAGATTGTTCAAGCCGTCATGATTCGTCAAAAAAACATGGCCGCTAGGGGGCGGATCATATTTTCTCTCTATATCTCTTTAGAAAACTTTAAAAATCTTCTCGTAAGAAACGTTTGGATCAAGTTCAATGCAACTTGGCTGGAATGTTGCTTTGGTGACCTTCTACCAAGATTGCTCGCGCCCTCATGATACGTTAAAAAACATGGCCGCCAAGGGGCAGGGCTTATTTTCCATATATATCTATATAGAAAACTTTAAGATTCTTCTTGTCAGAAACCACCTGACTGATTTCAATATTACTTGGCAGGATTTATTATTATGTTGCTTTGCTGACCCTCTACCAAGATTGTTCAAGCAATCATGATTCATCAAAAAAGAAGGCTGCTAGGGATGGGGCTTATTTTCCCTGTATATCTAAATAGAAAATTTTAAAAATTTTCTTGTCAGAAACCACTGACTCGATTTCAGTATAACTTGGCAGGAATGTTCCTATGGTGACTCTCTACTAAGTTTGTTCAAGCTGTCATGAGTCGTCAAAAAATATGGCCGTTAGTGGGTGGGGCGTATTTTCCCTATATAGCTATATAAAACATTTTAAAAAAATTTTTGTCAGCTGCCTCTATGTGACTCAATTGCCTGGCAGCGTTAAAAATCTGAAAACTGAACTGAACTTTTTGTCAGAAACCACTGGACCGATTTCAATATAACTTGGCAGAATTGTTCCTTTTGTTATCCTCTTTCAAGATTCACTTCAAGCCATCATGATGCATGAAAAAAAAACATGGCCGCTGGGGAGCAGGCCTTATAAAATTTATACATAAATCTTAGAGCAGTGAACTTGGCTGAAAGTTCAACAGTAAGTATGAAAACCTGTTTGCTCAGGTGAGCGATATAGGACCATCATGGTCCTCTTGTGTTTTTTTTCTTAAGTCTCTCGAACCAATCAACTGCGTTCAAAAATTAAATCCGACTGATTGAATGCGCTGTGTGTAATCAAGCATTATAACAAGGGCATTTGTTCCGGAACATTTGTTTCATGTATTTATGAATAATAACATTATTCTTTTATTTATGTAAAAATGTAAAACAAATCCTGTGTACAGTATTTTTTCTGACTTGTTGCCCTAAACACACATATATTTTAATTTGGCTTTCGTACGGGTATTCAGAATTGGCCGAATTACAAGAAAAATCAATGAACTAATGCATATCTGGATGATTGCCGTCTGATATTAATCATTGAACTAGTGCAGTTCTAACCCATGGGAGTCCCCTACACGGGTAACTAGCAAACAGTGCAGACCTAGATCAGACGCCGCAGAACGAGGCGTCTGATCAGGGTCTCCACTGTTTGCAAATATTATTCAACTATGTTTACCTTAGGAATAGCTACATTATATAGCCTGACATACCTACAGTCGAAAATGGGCTCTTCCAATATATAATGTGGGAGAGGTCTTTAATGGGCTAAAATTTGTAAAGATACATTTTACTTCCTGTTTATGTGTCTAAAATCTGCTGAATGAGAGGTGAGGTACACAGTGTAAACTCAAATATGTAGCGACTGATCCGGGTCTACACTGTTTGCTCGGGTCTGCATTACGAAAACAAGCCTATTCAAATATATAGAAAATTTTATCTCCAAAAACGGAAGAATTTCAGATTAAAAAACTCTGATATTTTTCATATTTCTGCTCGAAACATAGATTGTGGGTACTCGTTAGAACCGCCTC